>CBVK0100650371.1:0-17096 GCA_900067695.1 Picea abies
CCGGTCTGCTGAGGAGCACTATGCTCAAAGCCTCTGTTTCATTTTTTAATGAGCTTGCCACAGAGAAGAGAAACTATGCTCGTGACCTCTATTTTATTTTTTAATGAGATTGCCATAGAGAAGAGAAACTATGCTCGTGATTCCCCCAGCATTAAAGCTAGTGGCCTCTGTTTCATTTTCTAACGATCTTTCCACAGAGAAGAGAAACTATGCTCATTATTCCCCCAGCTTGAAAGCTAGTGGCCTCTGTTTCATTTTTTAATGAGCTTTCCACAGAGAAGAGAAACTATGCTCATTATTTCTTCTTGATCATGGCTTCAAAGAGGATAACGCTCTGGAAGGATACCATGTCAAGGGACAAGACTCGGTCATGGCTTCCAAGAGATATTCACTGGATGGAAGATAATCACTCAAGGAGGGACACAGGTCGAGGGTCGTGACAAGGGTAAGGAGATCAGGCTCCAATAACCCTACCGAAGATATCACCATGTCAACTACCGGATCCAAATCGTCGGAAGTTGAGGTCATGGGAGACAATGCCACATAATTGACATGCAGCGGGGGTGATACTGTCTGCATATAAGAACCACTTAGGGAGGTAACCCAGTCGGGGACGATGAATGCAAGTTGATCAATAGTCACAATTCTTCCATCGTGAGGGAAAGATATCACACAAAAAAGGGTGGATACAATAGCTTTCATAGCATAGACATAATCCTGCCCAAGGAGTAAAGCGAAATCCAAGGGGTCTCGGACTACCATGACATCGATAAAGACGGTTTTCCCTCCCAAAGTTACAAGAAACTGAGGAAGGATCCCTAAAGGTTGACTAGTTCTTCTGTTAAAAGCTAACAGATTCTGTGTAACCGGTGCAAGCTGCGGACAACCCAAAGCGTACCAAGCAACAGAAGACAAAATACTAATGGATGCCCCTTAATCTATCAGTGTTTGAGGAACGTCCCGACCACGAACCTATACTTGAATCTGGAAAGGAACGTGAGAGGGAAGACGAGGTCTAGTTAGCGCACCCCAATCAAAAAGGATGGCCTCATTACTTGGAGGGGGTTTCGCAGGAGAAGGAGGAATTCCCCCAGGCATGGTAGAGTTTGTATTAACGAGAAAAACATGGGCAGTATCAGGCTTACTCTCTAGAAGGGGAGTAGGTTCAACCGATGATTGGATCAGACCAATCAATGGTGGACTTGGATAGACCATTTTGGCATTCTTCAGAGGAAGAGTGGGACTGACCGAGGAAGGGACTAGATCAGTCACTTTGACATTCCGCAATGGAGGAATGGGATTGACCGATGACGAAACTGGATCAACCACTTGAGTTTCATTCTCCAAGGGAAGAATGGGATCGACGGGTGGAAACAGATCGACCACTTTGGTGTCATTCTCTAAAGGGAGAGTGGGGTCAACCGAGGATGAAAACAGATCGACCACTTTGGTGTCACTCTTTTGATGAATAGTGGGGCTGATCGATGATGGAACTGGATCAGCTACTTGGGTTTTTGGTTCAATCGAGGAGGAAACTAGATTGACCACTTGATCAACTGGACTAACCAGGGATGGAACCGGATTGACCAGTCCATCAACCAATGATGGGTTAGAGGAAATCTTACGATAACCTTTTGGAAGTTGAAGTTTTTCCAAAAGAGAAGAAGCCTCGTCCATGCGAGGACAAAGGTGAGAGTAATGTTTACCTTTACATAACATGCAAGGGAACTTGACAGTTTTCTTCTTCTTACCAACCTGGTCATCACTAGTTGAGGGGGTATCATCGACATGACCAACAGAGGTCGATGACGTGGAGGACCACATTTCTAAGACCTGGGTAAGACTGGGGCAATCCCTTAGAAAGTGGTCACCCTTACATAGGCTGCAAGGGAATTTGGGTTTTGGATTATTCCTTTTAATCTTGTTGATCTCATCAACACTCCCAGTACTATTAACAATAATTGGTTGCTTAGAGCCAACATCTGATCTTGTTGGGGCCTTGGTCCTTTTCGGGCTCTTCTTCTTCTTCTCTTTCTGTTTCTTCTTCTTCTGATCAACCTGGCTAATTTCTTTAGAGATTTCACTAGGCGAAGAAGGAGAAATGGAAGGAGACTTGATGGGTGAAGAAGGAAAAAATTCGATGTGAGGTTGATGTGTGGGTGGTGTATTGACATCCAAAGTATTAGGTGCAACTGAAACATTGGGAGGATTTGGGATCACTGGAGTGGGGAACAACCGAACTGGTAATCCAATAGTGAGTCCTGGAAGACTCAGTGTGGCAACATATGGAGGACCAAAGTTTCCAAATGAAGGAAAGGTATAAGTTTCCCCAGAAGAAGGGGTTCCTCCATTAGTACTCCCAAGATTTGATGCCATTAGCACTGACTCGACCTAAGGTCCACTAAGTAAAAGAAACAACATATGCTAATAGAATCTAAGAATCACAACCAAGCAAACAGGACCTTCTTTTGATGACCGTACGAGTTGGTGATGAAATCCAACGTCACGTTATCAAGTCCAGAAGGGGAGGGGATAGGGTGGAACAGTTACAATGGCGACCTGCTTAACGAACTTACACCTTGGTGCAAGCTTCCACAAAGTAATTGTGGATTTACCCTCCAAGGAGCCCGAGTGAGTTTGACCAATGTCTTCTCTAGGTACAGTGAGACTTCCCATCACCATCACCTTGTGTAAGACCCTAAAGATTATGGCCACTAAAGTTACCAATTTGCGGTCAGCCCCTGGGCGGGAACAGTCGACAGTCTGATCTGAACGTACGGGCAGGGTATCAAGCCCAAAATCAACTAAAAGGCTTCCACGCAGTAATTGTGGATTTACCTCAAAGTGATCCCCATAATACGATCTGACCACCACAATCAGTTAAACCACAGAGGGTTAGTCCTCGTAGCTCACCCGAATGAGACCTTGTGCGTAACCCCTATGTCAGAGGGGGATCCCAGGCAGACTTATACGATGACTGGATTTGACTCTCCCTAACTCAGGATGCTAGTGTTTGTTTTGGAAACTTTGGAGAGTTATGCTCACAGCCCTAATCCGAAGTATTAAGCCTAGTCTACTGTTGGTGGAGGATCCTAGAAAAGAAAAAGTTCTAGATAACTTTTAATTAGCGCTGATTTTATGGATGTTCTTTATGCAAAGAGGTGCATGCATGTAAAACAAAATGGAATTATGAATCAGACCCAAAGAATGCATCAAATATGATAAGCAGTCATTTCTTTTCTATGAATATCTATCTAAGGGAGAGATAAAGTTCTTTTCACTAATCAAGCACGAACAAGGAATGCCCTCAAACGATTATTTTCTCAATCAAATCCTGATGTAATGAAAAAACCTTTAAATGCCTTCTAATATTCACAATCAATCATAAAGATGTTTTTTATTGTTTGTGTATGAATGATGATCAATTCAACACAATGCTTGTCTTGCTAATTATCTTTCTTGTATGAATGAAAATCAAACTAGCACAAGAAAAAGTCATACAAACAATACACCCTTTCGTTGCAATCAAAACGAAAAGTGAAAGAAAAGAGACAATCAAAGAGAAAAACAAACTTCACACCCAAAAGAAAAAGTTGAAGAACAATGATCTTGACCGAAATTGAGATAAAGAGGTCTGTAGGCCTTTGATGACCTTCACCAGGGTTTTTACTCAGCTGATGAGGAGAGGAAAACAATGCATGGGTTTCAAACTTCAATCAATAGGAAAAACTCAATAAAAATAGTGAAGAAGGATACAAACTCCAACCAGTAAGATGTTCATTCTTCAGAAATACAGATGTCAAGGTTGAAAGAGAAGAAGCATTGACTCACAAGGTTACCCAGCAGAAGAGACACAGAGGAAAAACCCAAAAAAAATATTTCTGAAGGGTTTTTTGGGCCAAAGAGGGTTGGCGCTCTATTTCCAAAGGCAAGGAGCATTATAGCACTCTGTGAAAAGCTATGGGGGAGCGTTGGCACTCTGTTAACACTGGGACAGGGGCGCCAGGATCTAAAACTCCCAAAAATGTCAAAAAAAAATAAAAAATCAATTCAATTCCAACAATTATGCTGAGTGTGATGAGGTAAGGAGCCAAACAGCTCATAAAACCAATCAAAAGAGGATTTAACTAGGTCTAAAACAATCAAGGGATAGAACATGGTCAATGAGGAGAAAATCAAAACAATAAGTTTCGATTTGAGGCTATCTCCCTGGTGGAGTCGCCAGTTTCTGTTGTAGGAAAATCTCCCTGTGGATAGGTAGATTGCATCTAAGAGCTTGACCCTAAATCTAGACAGAAAATGCTTAACATGGACACTAAATTCCTTTCAAATCTATCTAAACTAACACATGAGAAGGAAGGATGACAGAAGTACCTTTTATCGACGTTTGTCCCTGCACGCTCCAAGTTGCGCTCCAATCCTTTGCTCCTCGCTGAGTTCTGTGGACAAAACAAGATACGACCACTTCCTACTCTATTGATATTAGCTTGAAAATAGATCTATCAATTAATGATAAGTTCATGGGACATTAGACACAAACTAGAAAGAAACAGGCCAAGCGTGTCATATTGATGAGAATAACGACAGCAGTACTTACAATTGTAGATGTGAATGCGACAGCTTCGTCATGTCCTCTTCGTCTAACCCTTGCTTGAAAGATCCACAACTTTGATAACAATAGCTTCACTGATCACTCTCCTTTGGCTGACTGTGAGTTTCCTCCAAGATCATAAGTTTCATATCTTCAGTTCTTCCTCCAATCAGCTATGTTCCAACACCACTTATGAGATCATAAGTTTGGTGTAATTCTCCTTTTCCATTCCCCTTTCACCATTAGAAAGATTTCTTATATAGCCTTGGAGAGGCTCAACAATCTTGAGATATCCTTTGGGAAGGTGAGGATTTTCCTCCTTCAGTTGAGGATCTGCCCTAAGATAATGGTTGGACTAGGGATTCGAATCCAACTTCCTTCCAAGAATGAAAGGATCTTTCCCCCATTCATCTCAACAACTTAATAACTGCCCAGAATAGGTAGTGCTCCCTCAAAAGGGCCATTAGAGAATTGTAGCGCTCCCTAGTAAGCTTTAGGGTGTGCCAGCGCTCTCAAAATATATAGTGCTCCCTTAAAAGGGCCAGGGGAGCGTTATAACGCTCCCTGACAGTGTAAGGGGGAGTGCCGAAGCTCCGAGATAGTGTAAGGGGGAGCACTCCTCTCCAAAAACTTAGTTTTTGAGGTGCTTTTAGATGGAAAAAGGTTTGAAAGCCTGTTGACTCATTTCTCCTCTTCCAAATCAGTTGTTTGAGGTGTTTCAAGTGTCTTTCTCATGTCATTATAGGCACAACATAGGCATCATGGCTATATGCTTTCTTTGACACCTGCGACACTTGTGAGAAACATGCGACACTTGCAACCTTGTGAACAAAATGCGACACTTGCGACCTTTGTAATGATGACACTTGCGACACTATCAAAGTGAGTAATTTTGATGTGTAACAGTAAGTGTAGAAAGTTGGTCCTTATATATAGAAAATTTGATGTCAGTATCATCTTGAGCTTTCTTGAGCTTGGTTTCCAAGGCTTCACATATCTATTCCACATTCAAAACATGGTTTTGAAGTTATTAGTTTTGGTTGGCCATTGAGTGGGGGGTGCATAAGAAAAAAGGGAATGGGAGGGTAGGGCTAGGGAGATGGGGCTAGAGGGTCCACACAAAATTACTTACTGACGAGTTGTAGGAATGTGATCAGTGTGAATTTCTAGAGGTATTGATATATAAAGTTAATAATGGTGAAAGTGTGTCCACATAAAAAATATCATGGAAGAGGGGTACCACTGCGATCAATGTGATTCCAAGAGTCTATTGAGAGAGGTCCCAAATAAGGGTGTTAGTGGGTCCACTTTATACTATTTTTTTTTAACTTTTGTGGAATTATACTCTAGACTAGGAAATATTCGGACTATAGAATGCTCAAATTATTAATATTGGAGTTTATATAGGCATTTACCAAACACAAAATAGGAAGAAGGGTTTCCAGTGATCAAAATTTCAAGAGATACTATTGTTTCAAAAAATTTCTAGACTAATAGAAAGAATTAGGGTTGCAAGGGTCCTAAGGACAAAGGAGTTCCTTATGCTATAGCTCTTTGATATACTTGTAGGGTCCAACAATATTACTTGGTCCAATATCTCAGGGCTCTAAATAAGGAGGTTCAAGCATACCCTTAGTCATACTACTCTATTACCTAGGTACACAAGAGTAATATTCTCAAGTTCTATTCTCAATGCCACTATAGTAGTCAAGAAGTCAAGAGACTAATCTAAGGTTGGTTTCAAGACACGTACATAACTTCTAATATAACTGAGTGTACATGGAAGTGAATTATATATACAAGTGTAGTTTGATGTGGTACTACTCGAAGGGGTACAAATAGGGGTTAAAATGTTTTATAACCTGGTGGAATCTCTTGTATTTCTTACATGTATGATTCCCCTACCACATATTTATCTTCTTAACAATAGATATCTATGTTATTTATAAACATTGGAACACATATCTAACCTAGAAAAAGAGGTTTCTCTAAAAATGGTGCCAAGAAATAGCTCTGATACAACTTGTGACATACCAAATAGAAATAGTCAAAGCAAAAATCAAATTTATTACTCTGATATATTGCAGAAATAAGAGGATATCATGAAAATGGACAATATGAGAAAAACGTGACACCTTTATCGATATGGAATCAATGTTTTCTTGCCTCTTTGAGGGGTAAACCTACAATAAAGAAAATATTATATTACAAATGATTTCCCAGACACCTTTTACAAATGATTCTATATATTTATATAGTACTTTCTATCCCCTAAGAACATTATATAGAAGGAAATTTATAGTATGCAAAACCTTCTAGTAATCCTTTTGACAATAATTGTGTTCACGCTACTGCAAAGGCCTTATTTACTAATGATAGCCTCCATTGTTTTGGGGATAAATCCCCTATGATCTAGGCTAGAATATCAGATAGAGTGTGCACCTCAAGAACTAATTCTATCCACAAGAAGGAGTTAAGAATTCATAACAAAATAACTAACTACTCATGAGAGAAAAGATGACTAACCCATATCCTAACATTTGGAGAATATTCCTTGTGATAATCCTTTCTCCATTATTTCACTCCAAAGATTTCTTCGACAACCTACACATAAAGAGAGAAATATTCAAATTAGGTAGTTACAACAAATAACTCTTAAATATACTAACTGGGATCAAATATGTCGGTTTCAAGATAATCAAATGAGTAGATATTACAAAAGTAAATAAAAAAATAAGATTGGGACACAAAAGAGAGTTATCAGTATATTAATAGCATGAAATCAAGGAATTATACAACCTTAAATTGTTGTGGAACTGTCTAGAACCAATTGTAACACCACACTTTTAATCTCCTGATTATATGTAATTAATCATGATTAATTATTTCCATGCCATGGCATATAAACATTGTAAATGTATAAATTATTTAATAAATAAAGTTGCACAACTAACTGATGGGGAGATCATGCATATTGGACATGATACAGTGAGTGGGATTATTGAGGGGGAACATAAGGGTATTCATATGCTAATAACCTCAAGCCACCTTGTTGAACTATGTTGGGGGGAATATACCTGTAATTTCCCTTTAGCTTGAAGTTGAAGTAAAATATTAAAGAAAGGAACAGTTTGTTAGTTGAGAAGAACCTCCCATGTAAATGCATGGGAATGAATGCAATTTATGTCCATGGTGAATTGTGGAATCCTTGATATTATTGTTATCACTAAAATTTCATCCGCAAATCGTTATAGGAATACAACATCTCCAAACACCTATTAATGCACCTGCAGCACCAAGAAATCATTTTCCAAGAGGAAAAAACTATACAATTGGTCAAAATATTGACATGCGCTAAATCACTAAAGGAAGCGCGTGCACACTATGTTGGCCAATGAAGCCCATATAGCGCACAATGCACCATATGCATGACTATGTACGAGAAAATCCATGCACACCTATGAATGACGCATTTATGGTTCTTGTCATTCCCCCACCCACTTCTGGACCATATCTCAACTTGATTTGACCCTCAAGTCTGAGCTGAATTCGAGTGGGGGGTTAGGTTCCCTTGTTCACACTAAAGACTGGTTGGATATTACCTCAAAGGGAAGCTATAAAAGGATGCCATGGGTGCACTTAGAATTCAATAATATCATTGTATTTTTATGCTTCCTATATTCTCCTACAAGAAACCTCTTTTCTTCTTGGAGCATACTAGCAACATCTCAATAAGCTATTCATCTCACCTATTGAGGGAATAATCTTGGATTTCTTCACCAATTGCTTTCTAGTTTACCATTTGTAAGAAGATCTCTCATAGAGGGGACTCAAGAGCCCTCCCAAGGAGGAAGAGGGTATCCACAAGTCCCCCTTTATCTATGGTGTTTACCCACTAATATACTTCTCCATTGGTGGCATGATTATTGATCATTTTTTTGATTAGTTTTGGTTCTAATTCCCTCATGCATTTTAGTTTCATTTCTTTAGTTATTGTTATCTTAGTTGTTTATTTATTTCATGTGATTGAATTGTTTGATTCATACACTAACTGTTGCACCTCTTTTGTCACCTAAATGAGCAAAATAAGGGTGCTTACAAGCCCAGTTGGGTCATCTAAGAAAGACAGTAGTAGAGGAAAGAGTTAGAAGTATAAAGCATAATAGATAAGCAAATAATTAAACTAAGAACTATAAAAGAAATTAAACTAGAGTGCATAAGGACATTAGAACAAGAAATAAACAAGACTCATGCAACCGATGGAAAGGATTGTATTAGTGGAAATAAAACACCAAAGAGAAAGGGAGACTTTGGGTCCCCTCTTCATCCAAGGGAGGGATATTGGACCCCCAAATATTGAGCTCTTCTTACAAGTAAGGAACTAAAATGAAATGGTGAAGAGAATCCAAAGAACATCCAATCTAGAGGTGATGTGAATGGCTAACTGAAATGGTGTTAGCATGCTCTTGATAAGAACAAAGGACCCTCCAAGAGAATATCAACATCATAACAATACAAATGAATTCCTTGAAAATATAGTGCACCCATGGATTCTGTTTATAGCATAGATTTGAGGTATTATGCAACCAGTTCTTAGTGTGAATAAGGGGCCCTTTAGGGCACCTTTAGGTATTTGACCAACTCCCTAGTCGGATTCAACCGAGATTTGGATGTCAAATCAACTTGGAAGCTGAACCAAAAGTGGGTGGAAGGCCAAACAATATCACAAATGCGTCGTTTTGAGGTGTGCGTGACTTTTTGCGTCCACAGTTGCGCATCGGGCGCATGTGCACTTTTTCGACGTTATCTGAATGTCGCATGTGAGCGCAAACCTTGTGTATTTTTAGCGCATGCTGATTTTATTGTTGGTTGTATAGTTTTGGACCTTTTGGAGATGCATTTTTCTCCCATGAGTGAATTAATGAGCATTTTGAAGATGTTGGATTCCTATAACCATTTTCGGACAAAATTTCGGTGATAACAGATGCCCCTTGATGTGTGAGGTTAGGATCATACGTATAGCCAAAATACATCAATTTTTCTTCTACTGAGAGTACTTGCGTAAGAAATAGAGTTGTGGGGAGTGTCAAGAGTGACCCATTAGAAGGAGAGTGGAACCTCTAGCACCCAAGCATTTCCCAAGGTGTGGGAGAAAAAATAAATCTTTTTACAAACGAGGCGGGCATGCCCGATTCTCGTGTCATGTAACTGAAAAAGATGTAATACATTAATTGAAGTTATGTTGTGTACTTAGATCACTATAGCACCCTCCGGGGTGGTTTGATAATAATAGAGGACAATTTTCATGGTGAACAAACTCTAAAAAAGGGTAAGGACACCTGTGAGAAGTGTCAATAATGTGCAGACATTGATATTCTATCAAATTTTAGAGGTCTTTGGATAAGATAAAACAACTACAATAGTCGCAAAGTAAGACCCACTGTAACATGAGATAGTGTTAAATTTGAATGTTATGGGGGTCAACGATAGTAGAAAACAATGTTGGTTTTCCCTGTGCCATCCGAGACTCCTCATTGTAAAGGTAATGAGAGTCAAGATATTGTTGCCCTTCTGGAAACCGTTTTGATGTCGACAGAAAGGGAGATGTGACTCCAAGAATAAAAGGGATTTTTGAAATCCATTGGATGAGATCAAGAACTGATGAGGTACATGGATGAATTTAAGATGTGGTGAGACTCAAGACTGCCCTTGGTTGGGGAGATATGCAAAGTGGAAGCAACCGTAAAACTGAATCTAGCACCAGGGGGACGACTAGACGAGGGTGAGCTATGCCAGAGGCGTGACAAAATGGACAAACACAGGGATCAAAAAGGTGTATGGGATGTAAGATACTTGGGGTTTATGGATAGTTTCATTGATGTCAAGAAGTGAAAAATGACAAAACCAAGGGCGACAAGGGTTTATTTTCTGAAAAAATGAAGGTCTCGAAAGGCGACAACAGAAAGCTATGAAAATGCAGAAAAAGGGTTTGTACAATTATCAAAAGAATAAAAAATAAGTTGGGATAACTATCCAGATACAAAAACAAGTGCCCCAGTGTAATATGTCTTGGCCTGATGATGGCGCAAGGTGCTTGGAAAACAAGTGGAGGGTTAGGGCCACATAGGTAGGTTTCTGTATTAGGGAAACGTATGGAGGACAATCTGCAGAGGGGAAATTGATGGTGGATGAAATGGATGGTTAATGATACTACGGGGGTGCAGTAAGAATAGAACCATGATGAAGTATCCTGGGAGTCCATTTGGGCAGGTTAGCAAAATGAGGAGAAGGAGTATATGGCTATTTCTTGACATTATGTAAGACTATTGGGACTCCCATCCCTAAAGGGTGAAAACAACATGAGTGTCAAAATGCCCAGGGGAGCTATGAATGGGACAAATCATGTGGGGGCAAGTGCTACTGGGTGAAAATATCAAAATGCAGTGGAGGTGACAGTTCTACAGAGCTGGATATAGGGATCCTAGAGGCAAAGATCAGAGGGTGTGACTAGGAGATGCATTTTGAGATTTAGAGGGAATGACTACATGCCAGTGTCGATGATATACCTGAAGGGATACTGTTGATGTATGATGATAAAGAACCTACACACATAAAAACCAAATACCTGACGTGAACAATATCTGAAGAGAAAGATCATATAGCAGTTATTCAATAATGTAAGCATGCGTACCTAAGTGTAATATGAGAAAAATGTCCCCTGGCAGTTGAGGATGGAAAATGGCTTGGGGAATGGAATTATGTAGGTAAGGGGGTCCTAATCCCATGTCTGAAGATGAATAAAAAAAAAGGCGCCCAGAGCTCCCAAAATTGAGTCAGAAAGTTTGGAAAAATGAACTATATGTAGCTGTAGGGCCCACAAAACCACCTCATTTGTACCTGTTGTCTTATTGAGTGGATGAGCGATTTTAGAGGAGATTTGGAGATTCTGGGAGATCGAGGCAATAGATTCATGATTACTGAGCTTCAGGTTAGTTGTCATATCCTCCTGCATAGAATTAGGGTTTCTATTTTTGGGCAGGGCCTGTACGGAGGGTCGTACAAGTGGTTTTGTGGGTGTGGGGCCCCCAGTGCACAGGCGATCGAGAAATTCACACACACAGGTGCATGCCTATAATGAATACATCCACACATGGGGGAGCCTTAATGGGTAAAATAGGTGTGCATGGCATGCGCTCCTGTGCAAGGCACAACAACGCATACATGCGTGTCTGTATTCCTAACAGCTGCGCATGTGTGCGTAGCTGTGTAGTGAACATGCGCGCTATGATGCACACCTGTATATGTGACATAGGTGCTTGCATGTGCCTCTATATGGACAACATTCACACATGAGTGTGCAATTGGGGAATGAACATGCATGCATGTGTGCACGCCTGTGGAGAAAAACAACCATGCCTTTGAGGCAAAATTGGAGGGTGTAAAAACTTATCTTTTTTTGAATATTTTGATGTTTTTATGTGTTATGATGGCTAATCAAGTGTTGTATATGTGGGTGAAGGTTATCATTTGGATGATTCTGGTTCACTGGAGAGAGAGGAACTGGTCATGCCTGAGGGAGGTAGTGAGGGATGAGGAACCGATAGTCTGAGACGCTTTGGCAGCATGTGGGCTGTTGAAGTTTTTTGAGTGTTCGCTAGTGCTGACACAGTAGTATATTTTGCAGTTTCTGATCAAGATGTAGATTCCTGACCTGCTAACTATCCTTCACTACGGTGGAGGATGCATATTTTTTGACTGGGCTCCCTTTTCGGGGAACCCCACTACCGACAGAGCCCGTAGTACCTGGGGATGGTCAGTTGGTTGTCTTAGCCTGGAGATATTGTTCAGGGGAGAACTTTATGTCGGGATCCATGGTGAGTATTGGGGAGATGGACTCCCTTATGCATCGTTGCATGGAATTGATGATCATGAGAGTCTACGGGTCTCTTGTGACTCAGTGAATCAGTGGAGGTCAGCTGAGGATCATGGAGAGGGCACTGGTGGGCGACCATTTTGCCTGGGGCTTGATGCTCCATGCCAAGATGGTAGGGAATATTGATAGGTGTCATGATACTGACTCAGGGGAGTCTTCATTTGGTTCTATCTTCGTGGCATGGGTTTTGGAGAGGGTTTCGATGTTGTTCCCTAGAGTGTTGTTAGGCGCTCCTGGCATGTGAGAGCCGCGACTGAGGTGGTGGGCGATGATCCTGGTTCGTCATGGTGGTGGGGAGGGTGGCCACTATTTCATGGTTGAGGCTGCACAAGTGTGACATCAGATACCATGGATCATACTGTGGTATCCCTATTTTTGGGTGGACTTCTAGGATGATCCAGAGATGGTGTTACCCCTAGGAGAGGTGTTCGACCATAGAGGTATGATGTGATTTTTGATGGTTTGATATTTAGATAGTATAGCATGTTTGTTATGTATAGATGGATGTTGATGCTACTATTTGTTTGTTGTGTGTGAATATTTTGGACCTCGTGGGTGCGAGGTTGAGTTGGTGAGAGCATTGGCTCGTCAGGGGCTGGTGAGGCCTCCACGGGGAGAGCCCGAGGCAGGAGAGAGATGACAGTGGGATGATGCTGAGGCGAGGTCGATTGAGGTTGAGAGAGCATCCAGGAGATGCTATTTTGATGCACCTCTTTTGTCACCTAAATGAGAAAGATAAGGGTGCTTACAAGCCCAGTATAAATCATAAAAGATAAGCAAAGAATTAAACTAAGAACGATAAAATAAATTAAATTAGAGTGCATAAGGACATTAAAATAAGAAATAAACAAGACTCATGCCACCAATGGAAAGGATTGTATTAGTGGAAAGAAAACACCAAAGAGAAAGGGAGACTTTGGGTCCCCTCTTCCTCTAAGGGAGGGCTCTTGGACCCCCAAATATTGAGCTCTTCTTACAAGTAAGGAACTAAAATGAAATGATGAAGAGAATCCAAAGCACATCTAATATAGAGGTGATGTAAATGGCTATTTGAAATGGTGCTAACATGCTCTTGATAAGGACAGAGGATCCTCCAAGATAATATCAGCAACATAACAATACAAATGATTTCCTTGAAAATATAGTGCACCCATGGCTTCCTTTTATAGCATAGATTTGAGGTATTATGAAACCTCAAATATTGCATTAATATCACATATATAAACACTTGCATTGGGACCAGAAATTGAACTTTAATCATTAAGTATGCTCTTCTCTCGCACCATAGTGTGATCTTGAGATTCAGAAATGTGATTAAGGAGAAATTTTATCTCCCTTAAAATATTTAGGAGAGAACAAAGCCCCCCTAGGGCTCCTCTTAATTTATTTTTTAAAACATCTTAAATTTGTAAGGGCCCATACATGCCCACATGTTGCAAAGATAGGATAGTTGTTTAATCTACTTTCTTAGTTTACATCACTAGGGGAGTTTAAAGGTTATAGTAACAGGCCCATACATGCCCACATGTGATCCATATTTATGTAGGAACACAATGAAATACAGAAATACACATAAACATAGAGATGCAGAGGAAATAAGACTTCATCTCATTAATAACAAATGACTGAAATATGCTTACAGGCAGAATGAAAATAAACTAGCTAGGGCGCTGGTAGCTTATCTCTGAGAAGAGATGTGGCCGCTACTCGCATCCATGAGAAGATGATTACAATGAGGCTTTGAAGGCCCATTTATAGTAGACGGGAATGCCAAAAGTCCTAGACATCCAAAAACCTAACCCTGGGAGATGAAGCGCCAAAAGTCATGTGGGCCCCGTTTGGGTAAGTTGGTACATCAACTTCCCGGGATCGTAATTTTTGCATACGATCTCCGTTTTAGGCGTATGATAGCCCATTGGAAAGATCTATCCGAGGACTACAACATTTTTGAAAAAATTTGTGATAAATTTTGCAACTGCAACAACATACCCCAAAAAACGTCATTTAGGGCCTCAAAACGACTCCAGAAGTTCAAGACCCGAAAAACTGCTAAAAATAGTAAACTGTGCAAAAACTAAAAAACTGAAAGAAGCATTGGTGGGGATCCAAGTGGAATAGGTGGGTGGCCACCAATATCCACCTGGATCTTTCCTCCCCTCTTAGGAAGCAATGGTCCCCATTGCATTGAGTTCCTCCATGAGATGAGGAAAATTCTGTTGAACTTGGTCCCTGGTGAGCCATTTGCCTTGGTGAAGGAGTTGGCCTGCTTTGGCAATTCGATATAGCGGTATCCTTTGTTTTCGGGTGTCTTTGATCTGTGTATCCATGATCTGATCAGTTCTTTCTTGTTCCATGCAGTCTAGATTTAAATCTGTTGGTGTGAGTTGTTCTACCATGTCGGATGTGTCTAGTAGAGGTGGAAAGTAGGGCTGAAGGCGGTCCACATTGAACACTAGGTATAGACCAAGGAATGGTGGAATGCTGAGCTCAAAGGAATTTTCCCCTACAACCTTGGTGAGGTGTACGACCCGTATCGAAGCGGACGAAGCTTGAGGTGGGGTCCAACGAGGCGCTCCTTTTGCAAATGTAGCCACACTTTGTCGCCAACTTGGAAGTTGTGTGGCAACCGATGTTGATCATGTCGTTGCTTGTACTTAGCATTGGCTCTGTCCAAGATGTCATGAACCTGTTGGTGGATGTGTTGAATGTGCTCAATGAATTTGTTTTCCTTATCCGTCTCAGACTGGACATGAGTTGAATCTTCCTGAGTAACCACAAATGGCATGGCTATGTCAATGGGACATAGTGGCTGGAATCCCATGCCCACTTGAAAGGGGTTGTGGCTAGTTGAGCTATGGAGAGCCCGGTTGTAGCCGTGTTGTACATAGGGGAGGCTCTCATCCCATGTGTGTGGATTCTTTGAATTGTACATGCGTAGAATGTGTATGATCATCTAGTTGACGACCTCTGTCTGGCCATCAGTTTGTGGATGGAAAGCTGTGGACTTGGTGAGCTTGGTGTCCAACATTGACCAGAGGCTGGACCAAAATGTATTGAGGAACCTACTGTCCCAATCTGAGATGATAGAATGTGGGATCCCAAAGTGTACCCACACTCGTTCAAAGAAGAGTTTAGCAGTGGCTTCTGCTATGATATTCTTCTTGCAGGCCATCATAATGGACATCTTCGAGAATTGGTCGATGACCACAAAAACACAGTCATTTCCATGCTTAGTATAAGGAAGGCCCAACATGTAATCCATAGAGATGGATTCCCAAGGTCGACTAGGGGTAGGAAGCGGAGTATAGAGGCCTTGCTTCTTGATGGTCAGTTTGGCAATGGCACAAGCAGTGCAGGACTTGATGTACTTCCCAACATCTTGTCAAAGTTTCGGCCAATAGAAATAATTTTGCAGTATTGCCATGGTTTTCTCGACCTCAAAATGCCCAGTGACTCAACTGTAGTGTGTCTCCCAAATCATCTTGGCACGCTCGCTTGAAGGAACACAAAGGTGTCCCAAGTGACAAAGCAGGACATCCTGGAGGTGAAAATTGGGAACTTTCTTACTCTCCAAGAGTGTATTGTATGTGTGGCCTAATTTTGGATCACTTGTGTAGAGAAGCGGCCAATCGGAAGTCTCTTGCCCACAAGAGTTGAGCACAGTGGTTAGTGCCACGATGGGTGGTTGACTGAGGCAGTCTGCAACATTATTGGTGCTGCCTTTTTTGTAGTTAATGTTCAAATGAAACTATTGCAGGTATGTGGACCACTTCTGATGGCGATCATTCTGCAACTTCCCTTGTGTCTGTATGAACTGCGGGGGTCGGTGGTCTATGTGGATGACTGTTTCCTTTCCCAAAATGTAATGCTTCCATTGCCGACAAGCTTGCACAATGGAATACATTTATTTTTCATAAGTGGGATACTTCCAGACTGTTTCATAAAGTGTCTCACTGTGATATGCCACTGGATGCCCATGTTGAGTAAGGACTTCCCCAATAGCATAGTCAGAGGCATCTGTCTCAATCTCAAATGGTTGTTGCAAGTCTGGTAATGTGAGCACTGGTGTATAGCAGAGGCGATGTTTCAACTCCCCGAACGCCTTTTGTTGAGATTTAGACCAAAAGAATTTTTCTTTATCTCCTCCCTTGGTGACTTGACTCAAGGGCCAAGTGATATGAGAGAATCCCAACACAAACCTGCGGTAGAAATTGGCAAGACCTAAGAAGCTGTGGGGCTCTGTTAGGGTGGCTGGGGCTGGCCAATCTCGAATGACATGGATCTTTGCTGGATATACATGCACCCCCCTCTCATCAATAATGTATCCCAGATACTGAACCTGGGTTATGCCAAAAGTGCATTTCTCCAAATTGGCACACAACTTGTGTTGCCGCAGTGTTTGGAGGACCTGTCGGATATGGTGGAGGTTTTGTTCCCAAGTCTGGCTGAAGATCAGAATATCATCCAAGTACACCACTACAAATGATTTGGTGAATGGCCACAGGATGTCATCCATTAGCCTCATGAAGGTTGCAGGGGCATTCGTCAACCTGAAAGGCATGACCAACCATT
>CBVK0100650373.1:154-40701 GCA_900067695.1 Picea abies
ACATCATTCTTTATAATGGATTGGTATTCTTCTGTCATGGCATCTGCCCATTCTTTCTTTTGAATGGATTCTTCAAAGCAAGTAGGATCCTTCACTAAGAGATCACACATCAAATCCATATAGCTGGAGCATGGCTTTGGTTTCTTCACTTGTCTCATGGTTCCTTCGCGGACACTATACTTCTCTCCATCTTGAATAAGTTCCCTTGCCCAGGCTGGCTTTCTCTTTTGGGAGATCGTCATCTGGGGAGGTTCTTGAGATTCTACTATGTCATGATCTTCTAGAATCTCCTCATCAAGGAAAGCTATGACTTCCCTCACTGGTTCTGCAACTCTGGGAGCTAGAGGTTCCTCTTCATATACTTCTTCAAGCTGGCATCTTCTTGATTTCTTGAGTGTTGCATCTTCATCAAAAGTTACATCCATGTTAATCTCAATACGATGGTAACCTGATATATAAACTCTGAAGGCCTTGGAGACCTCACAGTATCCAACAAATATTCCCTTCTTTCATGAAGGGTTCAGTTTGGTTCTCTTCTTTTTTGGAATATGTACAAATATTGGGCAGCCAAATATTTTGAAATGGCTTACTTCTGGCTTCTTTCCGGAGAACATCTCTTCAGGGGTCTTGAACCCAAGTGCACTATGGGACAATCTGTTCTGCACATATATTGTTGTTTTTGTTTCTTATTCCCATAAGCACATTAGAAGATCTTGATCATGGATCATGGTCTTCACTGCTTCCATTATAGTTCTGTTCTTTCTTTCTGCTACACCATTTTGTTGAGGATTGTAGGGAGTGGTGAGCTCCCTCTTGATCTCGACATCTTTGCAAAAGTTTACAAAAGTTTACAAACTCTTTTGAGGTGTATTCTCCTCCATTATCTGACCTGAGTATCTTGATCTTTCTTTCAGAAAGATTCTCTATCAAGGCTTTGAATTCCTTAATTTACCGAACACTTCATCTTTTGATTTCAAAAAGTAAACCCAGGTTTTACGAGAATAGTCATCAATAAAAGATACATAGTATGCATACCCACTTATGGAGGATGATGGCATTGTGTTGAAATAATGTAACTGCAAAGTGTAGTCTTATTATTCTTTGATATATTATTCATTGGATCCATCCCCATTGTGGATTGATCATGTCGGCTATTGTAAAAGGACCAAATCCCCTTTTGTGGATTGGTCATATTATAATTGTAATAGGAAAAAGAGAAGTCAGCACCAGAATATAATAAAGGTGGTTATAACCACCCAGGAGAAGAAGTCGGCCCTGTCAGTGAAAGGACACTCCCACACGTGCCAGTCTTGTATAAATAAGGAGGCTAGCACCTCACTTAGACACACACTCACTTGTTCATTGAGAGACAAGTTTTGGAGCTGCAGATGGAGAAGAGAGAGAGAGAGAGAGGTGCACCTTTAGGAGAAGAATTTATGTACTTGTTTGAGTTATCTCTTGGCATTGTATTAGCTATCTATATTAAGGAAGTTTTGTTGGGTTTTTTGCCCCATGAGGGTTTCCCATGATAAATGATGTGTCTCTTGTGATTGTGTATTTCTCAATGATCTTATCTTATGTTGTTGTTATTCATTGAAATGCAAAGATCTATAATAATGGCTTAAGCATTAACATGGTATTAGAGCCAAGATGAAGAGAGCATCTTTCACAAGAGAAAAGTCAAAAACGTCACTATTGTCGTACATGCAAATTAGGGTTTTTTGTTGGTGAGGTATTTCAGCCCTAAAACCATCTAGAAAAGTGTGCCATCCCCCAACGATCATTTTGGCACCTTCAACGCACCTTTTCAGTGGCTAGATCTCCTGAAAAGTGAAACCCTAGTTTCACAAAGTACCAGAAAACTAAAGTACCAGAAGTACCAAAAGTAACACAGTACCAAAAGTACCAGAAAACCAGAAGCACCAATCCAGAAATCCACAGATCAAGTTTGAGGGGGTAAAAGTTGGATTTTCAGAAATCTGACTACACCAGCTTACTCGCCTCAGCTCAGCGCATCTATCCCCTGGATTAGAATTTCAAATTTTGAAGTTTGGAAAATTAGGGTTTCCTCATAAAACCCTAAGTTGCAGTTGCAGTCTCAGAACCAGTTGCAGTTGCAGTATCAGTTGCAGTTGCAGCCGTAGTACCAGTTGCAATCACCCTTGAAGTTTTTAAGAGTTGGTAATGATTATCGCTTCTGCCAGATGGTGCCACTATCTACAAATACTATCAGAGGTATGTACTCACTTATGTTTAAATGGTTAAACCTTAAAGAGTATTTGCAGGAGAAGGGATTTCTTGTCATAGATCCAAAAGGATCTCAAGATCCAACACATTAAGAGGAATGACGCAACCCATGTGTGATTATTCTGATATGTATCCATTTGTTATATTGATCAATGTTGCATGTTGTAGCTATGACATTCATTCTAACCTTTTCTGAGTCAAGGTATTAGATGGATTAAAAGTTGAGATCATAGAACTTATCCTCTAACCCAACCTTATGTCAAGATAGTGTATTGTCTTAGTACAGAAGACATGTTGAATAAAGCACTCGTCATCTTGAGTGAAGGAGACTCAGAAGAAAAGCAAGCTCTCATTCATGAGGACAAGACTCCAGGTTTGATTAATCAAGTTAATAAGATTCAAAGGTACACATGACAAGTTGATGACTATAGTTGAGATAGCAGTCTTTGTAAAGTATCATACTTGATAGCATGTGAGCATATAGAGGTAAATGCTTAACGTAATCATTTGTCTGATACAACTAACACCTCCTCTAGAAAGAATCTCGTGTGTTAGTGTCAGGTTTCCATGGAGGAATGTTTGATCACAACACTATGAGAGTGTTGACCTCATTTTCGTATTGTATTCCTTACCTTTAATATTTGCTTCAGACAAGTTACAAGTGATAGCTCTAAAGGATCTATTGTGATGATTGTTCATGCAATTGCTTTATATTATCAAAAGGATATTACTCTTGCTTGTTGTTTTGTTGACCTTGTTCCAGGCACAGGTAATAACCCTGAGTGAAGGTTGCAAAAGGCAACGTACTAAAGAAGAAAACTTAAAAGAAGCAATCATCATTGGAAAAGAAGAAGGTGGCTTGTATAAGCTAAAGGGTCACTCAGAAGCTGCCATGACCCACGCCATTGAGAATCCATGTGAACTTTGGCATAGAAGATTAGCTCACATTAACTACAAGGCGCTACCATACATATGCAAAGCGGTCACAAGTTTACCAGAACTCAAGGTTGACCATGAAGGCGTATGCAATGGATGTGAACAAAGGAAGAACATCAAGAACCCTTTTGCGAAGAGAGACAGCAAAGCAGAAGGAGTCTTAGAACTCATTCATTCAGATGTGTGTGGCCCAATGCCATTGTCCTCCATTAGTGGGTATGTATATTATGTATCATTTATTGATGATTATTCTCGTAAGACTTGGTTGTATCTCTTGAAATCTAAAGATGAAGTGTTCAGGAAATTCAAGGAATTCAAAGCCTCGATAGAGAATCTTTCTGAAAGAAAGATCAAGATACCTAGGTCAAATAATGGAGGAGAATACACCTCAAAAAAGTTCGTGAACTTCTGCAAAGATGTTGGGATCAAGACGGAACTCACTACTCCCTATAATCCTCAACAAAACGGTGTGGCTGAAAGAAAGAACAAAACGATAATGGAAGCCGTGAAGACCATGATACACGATCAAGATCTTCCTATGTGCTTATGGGCAGAAGCAGCAATGACAACCGTATATGTGCAAAACCGATTGTCCCATAGTGCACTTGGGTTCAAGACCTCGGAAGAGATGTTCACCGGAAAGAAGCCAGAGGTAAGCCATCTCAAAATATTTGGCTACCCAGTATTCATCATATACTGAAAGAGAAAAGAAACAAGTTGGAACCCTCAGGAAAGAAGGGAACATTTGTGGGATACTATGAGGTCTCCAAGGCCTTCAGGATCTATATACCAGGTCACCGCCACATTGAGATCAGCAGGGATGTGACCTTTGATGAAGATGCAGCGCTCAAGAAATCAAGAAAATGCCATCTTGAAGAGGTATATGAAGAGGAACTTGTAATCCCCAGAGTTGCAGAATCAGTGAGGGAGGTTCCCAGAGTTGTTGAACCAGTGAGGGAAGTCGTAACTTCCCCTGATAAGGAAATTCTAGAAGATCATGACGTAGTAGAGTTTCAAGAACCTCCTCAGATGACAATCTCCCATAAAAGAAAGCCAACTTGGGCTAGAGAGCTTACTCCATATGGAGAGAAATATGGTGTTCCCGAAGGAACCACGAGACATGTGAAGAGACCTAATTTATTCTCCAGTTATATGGATTTGATGTGTGAACTCCTAGAAAAGGAGCCTACCTGCTTTGAAGAAGCCATTCAGAAGAAAGAATGGGCAGATGCCATGAAAAAAGAATACCAATCCATAATAAAGAACGATGTATGGGAAATAGTTCCCAGACCAAATAGCAAGGATGTGGTATCATCCAGATGGCTCTTCAAAATAAAACATGTTGCAAATGGAAGTATTGAGAAGTATAAAGCAAGATTTGTAGCTCGTGGCTTTTCTCAAAAAGAAGGCATTGACTATGAAGAAACACTCGCTCATGTAGCCAGATACACTTCGATCAGAACCATCATAGCCCTTGCAGCTAAGATGAAGTGGAAGTTACACTAGATGGACGTAAAGACAGCTTTCCTAAATGGTGTTATCGAAGAGGAAGTGTATATAGAGCAACCTCAAGGATTTGAAGTTGAAGGCAGGAATTCTCATGTCTGCAAGTTGAAGAAAGCCTTGTATAGATTGAAGCAAGCTCCTAGAGCTTGGTATGGCCGAATAGACAGCTTTCTGACGAGCTTGGGCTTTACCAAGAGTAAAGCAGATTCTAACCTCTACTTCAAGGTTATGAATGATGAGCCAGTGATACTATTGCTATATGTGGATGACTTATTCTTAACTGGAGAAGAAAATCTCATCACCGAATGTAAGAAGAGACTTGCTTTAGAATTTGAGATGAAAGACCTTGGCCTAATGCACTATTTCTTAGGTCTTGAGGAATGGCAGAGTCCAAAGAGGATCTTCCTTAACCAAGGGAAGTATGCAGTCGAAATCTTGAAGAGATTTGACATGTTAGAGTGCAAGCCCATGAATACACCCATGGAAACGAAGCTGAAGTTGTTGGTCGATACTTCGTCAGAATTGATTGATGCCACACTATACAGACAGATTATTGGATCGTTGATGTACGTGACGAACACCAGACCAGACATTTGTTTTGCCGTGAACACCTTGAGTCAGTTTCTGGTAGAACCCAGACATGTTCACCTTGTGGCTACAAAACATGTGATGAGGTACCTTAAGGGTACATTAGATTGTGGTCTCAATTATGATGGAAATCATGATTTCACATTGAGTGGGTACACTGATTCAGATTGGGCAAGAAGTGTTTCTAAAATAAAAATCACTTCAGGATGTTGTTTCAGTTTGGGATCAACCATGATCTCGTGGCAGAGTAGGAAGCAATCCACCATTGCTCTCAGCACAGCGAAAGCAGAATACATTGTTGCATGTTCTGCCAGCTGCAAAGCTATATGGCTTCGAAAGTTGTTGGCCGGCCTATTTGACCTAGAGATGGAAGCAACCACGATCCTATGTGACAACCAGAGATGCATAAAGATGACAAAGAATCCTGTATTCCATGACAGGTTGAAGCACATAGAGATTCGTTATCATTACATCTGTGACATGGTGCAGAGAGGAGCCTTAAAGCTCTAGTACGTTAGCACGGATGAACAGGTTGTTGATGTGTTGACCAAGCCTCTATCTCGTGTAAAGTTTGAGCACCTTCAAGATAAGCTTGGTATAGTCCGAAAGGACCTTCCTCGAAAGGGGGAGTAGTTGTTGTGATGAGACATCTCTTGCTTCCAACTTCATTGTCGTGACGTAAAGCAAAGATATGTGATGAGATAAGTACTGTGCTTTCAATTTGACAGCTGTGACGTAAAGTCAGTCTAGTATCTTGCTTCCAACCTGATGGTTGTGATGTAAAGCAAGACGATGTGATGAGACTAGTACTATGCTTCTGACTTGACAGTTGTGACGTAAAGCCAGTCTAATATCTTGCTTCCAACCTAATGGTTGTGACGTAAAGCAAGACGATGTGATGAGACTAGTATTATGCTTCTAGCTTGACAGTTGTGACGTAAAGCCAATCTAGTATTTTGCTTCCAATCTGATGGTTGTTACATAAAGCAAGGCGATGTGAAGAGACTAGTATTGTGCTTCCGGATTGACAGTTTTGATGTAAAGCCAGTCTAGTATCTTGCTTACAGCATGAGTGTTGTGATGTAAAGCAAGACGTTGAGATGAGACTAGTATTGTGCTTCCAACTTGATAAGTTGTGACGTAAAGCCAGTCTAGTATCTTGCTTCCAGCTTGAGTGTTGTGACGTAAAACAAGACGTTGAGATAAGACGAGTATTGTGCTTCCAGCTTGAGAAGCTGCGACGTAAAGCCAGTCTAGTATCTTGCTTCCAGCTTGATTGTTGTGACGTAAAGCAAGACGAGTACTGAGCTTCCAGCTTAACAGTTGTGACGTAA
Organism: Picea abies; assembly: GCA_900067695.1. Taxonomy (NCBI): domain Eukaryota; kingdom Viridiplantae; phylum Streptophyta; class Pinopsida; order Pinales; family Pinaceae; genus Picea; species Picea abies. The sequence goes on from CBVK0100650373.1 coordinate 6,766, forward strand.
AGCCGGTCCTATATTATGATGAGCCAGCCTCGTGTTGTGATGATGATGATGTATTAGTTTTATACTAATTCATATTGATGCAGATGATGATTGAATTCCTTTGAGAATGACGATGCTTCCGATGAAGAAAACTTTTGATGATTTATAGATACGTCAGTCAGTGTTCCAAGATGATATTGATGATGTTGTCCTCTTGATGTTGTCCTCCTGATGTTGTTGATGATAAAGGTCTCTCTCCCGTCTAATGTTGTTGAAGAATACCCTTCTTGTTAAGGGGGAGTGTTGAAATAATGTAACTGCAAAGTTTATTCTTATTATTATTTGATATATTATTCATTGGATCAATCCACATTGTGGATTGATCATGTCGGCTATTGTAAAAGAACCAAATCCCCTTTCGCGGATTTGTCATAATATAATTGTAATAGGCAAAAGAGAAGTCGGCCCCAGAATATATCAAAGAGGCCTCGGAATATAATAAAGGTGGCTATAACCACCCAGGAGAAGAAGTCGGACCTGCCAGTGAAAGGACACTCCCACATGTGCCAGTCTTGTATAAATAAGGAGGCTAGCACCTCACTTAGATACACACTCACTTGTTCATTGAGAGACAAGTTTCGGAGCTGCAATTGGAGAAGAGAGAGAGAGAGAGAGAGAGGTGCATCTTTAGGAGAAGGCTTTATGTACTTGTTTGAGTTATCTCTTAGCATTGTATTGGCTATCTATATTAAGAAAGTTTTGCTGGATTTTCTGCCCCATGAGGGTTTCCCATGATAAATGATGTGTCTCTTGTGATTGTGTATTTCTCAGTGATCTTATCTTATGTTGTTGTTATTCATTGAAATGCAAATATCTATAATAATGGCTTAAACATTAACACATTGGTCCACACACATATGAGTGAATGATTTCTAAGACTCCTTCTTCTTTACTGTCTATCTTTGGAAAAGGGTTCTTGATGTTCTTCCCTTGTGCACATCCATTGCACACACCTTCATAGTCAACCTTGAGTTCTGGTAGACCTGTGGATGCCTTACTTACATAAGGTAATGCCTTGTAGTTGATGTGGGCTAATCTTCTATGCCAAAGTTCACAAGGATTCTCAATGGAGTGGGTCATGGTTGCTTCCGAGTGACCTTTAGCTTATACAAGCCACATTCTTCTTTCCCAATAACGATTGCTTCTTCCATGGTTTTTTCTTTTGGTCCACATAAGAACTTCTCCATCTATAAAGGAAACTCTGAAGCTTTTCTTTTCTAAAGTTGATATAGAGAGTAAGTTCATTGTCAAACCTGGTACATATAGTACGTCTTTCATCTTCACTGGAGTTCCTGAATTAAGCTTGTAATTTGATTCTCCTACTCCCTTGATAGGGTATTGATAATCATCTCCAAATGTAACTTTCTAAGAAAACTTATTTTCTAAAAGGCAAGAGAGAATGTTTATTTGACCTGTCATGTGCTTGGAAGCACCACTATTAATGAGCCACGTGTCCTCACCAGGTGATACTGATCCTGAGAGGGTTGAGATTAAGACATAGACTTCAATTCATTCTTTTATCATCTTTGTGGGTGGCTCTTCATCTTCAACTGCATGGGAATGATACCTCTTGTTTTTCTTCTTGTATTCTTCTCGTCTAGATGGACAATGTTTCGCAATATGTCCCATCTTGTCACAATGGTAACATTGGTAGGATGAGAAATCTTTTCCTTTTCTTTGTCCTTTCTGAAACTTCTGGAATCTCCTTGGTTGAGATTCTTTATGTATGAATTTGTTTTGGGGTGAGACTCTTTATGAGTTTCTTTCTAGAAGTAAGACTTATTTCTTCCTCCTTTAGTGTGAGTAGCTAGGGATTGATCTTCATCTCTTGATAGCAAAGCTTCTCGGTTAGCTACCCTTGATTCTTCTTGAATACATTCTTCCCAAAGACTGTCAAATTGTAGTTTCTCCTTTCTGGCACAAATAGTTTGGATGAATGCATCCCAAGGTCTTGTGAGACCATTAAGGGTTGTCATTATGAGTTTGTCTTCGTCTATAGTATCTCCAATTGTTTCTAGCTATTCTTTGAATTCTGATATTCTGGAGAAATATTCCTGGATCGTTTCTCATTTCTGCATCCTTGTATTCTTGAGTTGAATTCTTAGATTCATCTTCTGATTTATGTTCTTTCCTTCATATAATCTGGTTAGGGCATCAAACATTTATTTTGAAGTCTTCTTTGAAGATACTTGAGGAATCAAGTGATCTTTGATAGAATCTGCAATGATTCTTTTGTGTCATTTTGGTGTTTTTTTTAGTTGCAGCATCGGTGGGTTCTGGTACATATTCTTTAACAAATCTTGCTAGGCCATTCTCTTCAATAATGATTATGATCTTGTACTTCTAGGCACAGAAGTTTTCCACACCTTTTAGCTTGTCAACAAGCTTAGTGCTTGCAGATATTTTTACCTGGAGCTAGGAAAATGACCAAAAAATGAAAGTGCTCAAAATTGAATGTTGAACTTACCAGGTGGTGTGCTTGGTTGAGGCGAGTAGCCTGGTGTTTATAGATTTCAAAAAATCCAAATTTTTCCCCTTCAAAATTGACCAGCGGATTTTTGGACTGGTGCTTCTGGTTTTCTAGTACTCTGGTACTTCTGTTTTTCTGATACTTCTAGTACTGGTGAAAACTAGGGTTTCACTTTCTGGGAGATCTAGCCCCTAAAAAGGTGCGTTGAAGGTGTCAAAGGATTCCTTGAGGAAGGGCACACTTTTCTAGATGGCTCTTGGGCTGAAATTATTCTTCAATAAAAAGCCCTAAATGTTATGTACAGCAAAAGTGACATTTTTCTTCTTCTTGTGAAAGATGCTCTCTTCAGCTTAGCTCTGATACCGTGTTAGAGTTTAAGCTATTATTAGGTTTCTTTTCAATTCACTAGATAACCATAGCATAGATAGGATCACTGAGAAATACACAATCACAAGAGACACATCATTTATCCTAGGAACCCTCATGGGGGATAAAACCCAGCAAAAACTTCCTTAATATAGATACCCAATACAATGCCAAGAGAATAAACCAAACACTACATAAAGTCCTCTCCAACTAATGGGCCTCTCTCTCTTCCTTCTTCTCCAACTGCGGCTCCAAACTTGCTCTCTGATGAACAAGTAAGTGTGTGTCCAAATGAGGCGTTGGCCTCTCTTATTTATACAATCTGGTAGGTGTTGAACTGAGGTGTCTTTTCACTGGCAGGGCCGACTTCTCATTCTGGGTGGTTATAACCACTTTAATATATTCTTGGGGATGACATCTCATTTAGCATATTAAAATTAGAGTTTGACCAATCCACAAAAGGGGATTTGGTCATTTACAATGCCCTACATGATCAATCCACAAAAGGTTGTGTACATATATGGTTGTCATTGTTGCTTCTGCCCATAAGCACATTGGAAGATCTTGATCATGGATCATGTCTTCATTGCTTCCATTATCGTTATGTTCTTTATTTCTGCCACACCGTTTTGTTGAGGATTGTAGGGAGTGGTGAGCTCCCTCTTGATCCCGACATCTTTGCAGAAGCTCACAAACTCTTTTGAGGTGTATTCTCATCCATTATCTGCCTTGAGTATCTTGATCTTTCTTTCAGAAATATTCTCTATCAAAGCTTTGAATTCCTTGAATTTAATGAACACTTCATCTTTTGATTTCAAAAAGTAAACCCAGGTCTTACGAGAATAATCATCAATAAAAGATACATAGTATACATACCCACTGATGGAGGATGATGGCATTGGGCCACACACATCTGAATGAATGAGTTCTAGGACTCCTTATGCTTTGTTGTCTCTCTTCGGAAAAGGGTTCTTGATGTTCTTCCCTTGTGCACATCCATTGCACAGGTCTTCATGGTCAACCTTGAGTTCTGGTAGACTTGTGACTACTTTGCATACGTACAGTAATGCCTTGTAGTTGATGTGGGCTAATCTTCTATGCCAAAGTTCACGTGAATTCTCAATGGCGTGGATCATCTCTGCTTATGATTGACCCTTTAGCTTATACAAGCCACCTTCTTCTTTTCCAATGACGATTTCTTCTTTCATGATTTCTCCTTTAGCCCACATAAGAACTTCTCCATCTATAAAGGCAACTTTGAAGCCTTTCTTTTCTAAAGCTAATATGGAGAGTAGGTTCTTTGTCAAATCTCGTACATAGAGTACGTCCTTCATCTTCATTGAATTCCCTGAGTTAAGCTTGTAGTTTGATTCTCCCACTCCCTTGATAGGGTATTGATAATCATCTCCAAGTGTAACTTTCTAACAAAACTTCTTTTCTGAAATGCAAGAGAGAATGTCTCTTTGACCTGTCATGTGCTTGGAGGCACCACTATCAATGAGCCAAGTGTCCTCTCCAGGTGTTACCAATCCTGAGAGGGCCGAGATTAATACATAGTCTTTAATTTGTTCTCTTAACATCTTTGCGGGTGGATCTTCATCTTCAACTGCATGGGCATGGTGCCTCTTATTTTGCCTCATGTATTCTTCTCGTCTAGCTGGACAATGTCTCGCAATATGTCCCATCTTGTCACAATGGTAGCATTGGACAAATGCGTAATCTCTTTCCTTTCGTTGTCCCTTCTAGAATTTCTTTGGTTGAGATTCTTTATGACTGAATTTGTTTTGGGGGTGAGACTCTTTATGAGTTACTTTCTAGAAGTAAGACTTTTTTCTTCCTCCTTTAGTGTGAGTAGCTAGGGCTTGATCTTCGTCTCTTGAAAGTAAAGCTTCTCATTTGGTTACTCTTGATTCTCCTTGAATGCATTCTTCCCATAGGCCGTCAAACAGTAGTTTCTCCTTTCCTATACAAATTGTTTGGATGAATGCATCCCAAGGTCTTGAGAGACCATTAAGGGTCATCATTATAAGTTCATCTTCGTCTATGGCATCTCCGATCGCTTCTAGTTGTTCTTTGAATTGGGATATTCTGGAGAAATATTCTTGGATTGTTTCTCCTCTCTGCATCCTTGTATTCTTGAGTTGAGTTCTTAGATTCATCTTCTGGTTTATGTTCTTTCCTTCATATAGTCTGTTTATTGCATCAAACATTTCTTTCGGAGTCTTCTTTGATGACACATAAGGAATCAGGTGATCTTTGATTGAATCTGCAATGATTCTTTTGGCCCTGATCCTGTCCTTTTGGTGCTTTGCTTTATCTGCAGCATCATCGGGTTCCATCACTTCTTATTTGACGAATCTTGCTAGATCATTCTCTTCAAGAATGAGACCAATCCTATACTTCCAGGCACGGAAGTTTTCCACACCTTCCATCTTGTCAACAAGCTTAGTGCTTGCAGACATCTTTTACCTAGAGCTAGGAAAATGTCCAAAAATGAAAATGCTCAAAATTAAATTCTGAACTTACCAGGAGGTGTGCTTGGCTGAGGCGAGTAGCCTGGTGTTTGGATTTCAAAAAATCCAACTTTTACCCCTCCAAACTTGATCTGCGGATTTATGGACTGGTGCTTCTGGTTTTCTAGTACTTCTAGTACTCTGGTACTTCTGGTACTTCTAGTACTCTGGTACTTCTGGTACTCTGGTTTTCTGGTGCTTCTGGTACTTTGTGAAAACTAGGGTTTCACTTTCCGAGAGATCTAGCCACTGAAAAGTTGCACTGAGGATGCCAAAGTAATCCTTGAGGAAGGGCACACTTTTCTAGATGGTTTTAGGGATGAAATGCTTCATCAACAAAAATCCCTAATTTGCATGTATGGAAACAGTGACATTTTTCACTTTCTCTTGTGAAAGATGTTCTCTTCGGCTTAGCTCTGATACCATGTTAAGGTTTAAGCTATTATTAGAGTTCTTTTCATTTCACTAGATAACAATAGCATAGATATGATCACTGAAAAATACACAATCACAAGAGACACATCATTTATCCTGGGAAACCCTCATGGGGGAGAAAACCCAGCAAAACTTTCTTATTGTAGATAGCCAATACAATGCCAAGAGATAACTCAAACAAATACAGAAGGTCCTCTCCCAAGAATGTCTCTCTCTCTCTCTCTCTCTCTCTCTCTCTCTCTCTCTCTCTGAAACTTGCTTCTCAATGAACAATTGTCTGTGTGCCTAAGTGAGGCACTAGCCTCCTTATTTATACAACTCTGGCACGTGTGGACAGAGGTGTCTTCACTGGCAGGGTCGACTTCTTCTTTTGGGTGGTTATAACCACCTTTAATATATTTTGGGTACTCTTTAATATATTATGAGGCCGACTTCTTATTTAGCCTATTACAATTATGTTTTGACCAATCCGCAAAAGGGGATTTGGTCTTTTACAATAGCCGACATGATCAATCCACAATATGGGATTGATCTAATGAATAATACAACAATAATAATTAGAATACACTTTGCAGTTACATTATTTCAACACTTTTATCTTTCCTAAGGCCATTAGATTCACTTCAACCTCTATGGCATCAATCATCATATTGTCTAATGAAGCAGATCTTCATTCTCTCAATAACAAAGCAAAATCACTTTCAAAAGAATCAACATATCTGAGTTGAGCGGCTTTAGGGGGGGGCTTTACCTCGGTAGGAATCAGATTATAAACCTTTACAAATCTAGCTGAAAACTCCTGCACTATTTCGTTAGGTGACCTCTTCATGTTGCTATATTGAGTCAACAACTGAAGGGGGTTCTTCTTGTCGCCCCATTTTGTGATAAAACGGGTTTCAAAGGCCTCAAAATTTATGATACTAGCTGTTGGAAGAGCTTTGAACCACTTCCTCACTCCTCCTGCAAGGGTTTGTGAAAACAGTCTCATTTTTGCATCTTCAAAATCTACTTCCAAGTCTATAAAGTCATTGAACCAGTCTAGATGTTTCTGAGCTGACACACTACCTTCAGAATCATACAGTTTGGTCCTTAGATTATACTCTCGAGGTAGATCATGTAGCTGAGAAAGCAATACGAGAGGAGAAAATCTAGTTGCCATGGTTGTTGTGAGGGGTCGAAGTGGTTGTTGGTTCTGAGTGTGAATCACTATATGCTTCGCAGATGCAGCTAAAATCAAATCTTGGAATCTCTTTTCGTCAAAGATGACCTCGCTCAAACAAGATTCAAATTTAGTTATGAACAAAGTTTGCTCAAATTTTACGTCAAACTCAAGGTCTTTAATGCTCGTCACTCCATCTTTGGGTAAGGATAGATATCGGTCTAAACATAGCACTGGGGTTACTTGCTTTTCTTTTCTTTTATGTACAAGTTTTTCAAGGTCAGACACAGGGATTGCAGCTTCTAGGTTCGGGTTTCTCCTAGTGTGAATTCTTTTGGGAGCCAGGATTTATAGCTCACACTGCTTGGTGCAACTGGTCACTTTGTAACGGAGTCGCTAGGGAAAAAATAATCTCAGCCAATAAGGTATTTGATCCACTGTCACCCTCGAGGATCAAAACTAAAGCTTTAAGTCGTTCTTCTCCCAAGGAAGATCTCTCTTTCCTTCCCCGGAAACGGCGCCAGAATGTTAGCACTCTGTAAATTTTGTCTGGCTGATAAACAAACAACAGAGGTAATTGTTTCAACCTACTTTAGAGCTAGGCACTAACCTACTCAAGTCAGAGAGGGATCTCTCGTGTCACTTGATATTTCTTTGGCAATCGGTGGCTAGATTTAGTTTGTTTTGGGGGTTTTTATAAAGTTGTTGGCAAGAAAGGGGAGGGACACTTAGGGCTATGGAGTCGAAATTCTGAAAGTGAACGAAAACAATGACTGGCTGGTAGAATTCTCCATAGGATAAAGGCTAAATGAGACAATGAATCTAAGTCGTAAATTGTATTTAAGAAGGGTGTGAGAGGAAGTAGAAAACAAATAACTGCATTAGAGAATTACTGAAATGAATTCTGAATAAGCTAGGAAGAAAATTATACAATTTAAATTGCTTAATCCGAGAGCATCACAAGATTAATTATGGGCCTTTAACTCTCCAATTTAAACAGAAGAAAATGCAAATGGAATTAAAGAACATGGGAAATACATACAATGAAATGAGACAAAACTCATATCACAACCATTAGAATATTTTTATAGAGACTTCAAAAGCTTTTGCATATGTATTCAATCTAGCTCCAGAAAATTACAATTGAGTTCAAAAACAACTAAAAGGTTCCCTTGCACTTCTACTAACATTAATTCATTCAGAAATTATAGCATTTATACAATTCGATTATGATGGTTGAACTGAAACGTTTCAGCTTCTAAAACCGACTACAATAATTTCAATTGATAGTCTTGGTATGTGAACCGATTTACAATGATTAAAAAAAAACGTTTCATAAACTAACGGCTGATTTTTCTGACTGTTCGGCTTCTGTCTTCGCCATTTGTCCCACTTGGTATTCTATCGAACACGCCAATCTAGTGACACTTAGAGGTTATTTGTTGGTTCCTGGAAAATTGCACTTTGTCTTACCTAGCGGCACTATCTCTTTCCACTGTAAGTTAGAAGGGATCTCATAATCCATCATTTCCTTTATCACGATCTCTAGGTCAATGCAAGTGGCGTAAGTCATGGTTGGCAACCCGATCTTCACTGTCTTAAACTGGTTTAAGATCTCAAAATTTGTGGTCAAATATTCCACCAGGTTTGTCCCCTTCAAGTTCTCCTCCAGGCTTTCAAACTTGGAGTGATCCATTCTGCATTGGGCGAGGTGAGAGTTGTACTCCTCCTGATCATACAATTTCCCTTTGCCATCCCAAAATGATGGGAGGCCTTTGATGAACAACTCTTCAAATAGATCTTTGAATTCCTGTATGCTTTGCTCCATCTGCATGGTCGTAGTCTGGACTGATTTACGCAGATTATGCTTGGCAATAACCATCCTGGCCCAAATGATCAATGTGGTCTTGTGTTTGACCCCGATGGTTTGAAGTTCAGCAGTGGAAATGGAATATAGCATATTTATAGCATTATGGGGCCATTCTGAAGGTTTCTTTGCCAGTGTCTCACCCGCAATAGTGCATCTACTTCTAGCTATGATAGCCATGCTATCTTTTTCATCGATGAAATTCAGTTATACTCTGAACTTAGCAACTTCAACAGCAATAGAGTCCTGGATGACATGTTTGGCCCCCTGCAATAGTCCTTTTCCTTTCAACCTTGTCTTCAACTTGTATACCCTTTCATGTAAGCCCTGATTCTCTTTCTGGAACTGGGCCATCTTTTCATCCTTTATCTTCATTTCTTGTTGCAGCTTTCCTATGTCTCCCTTAAGGCTCTTGATTTCTTCTGCTTTAAGGCTAACTTGAGACATAGCCTGAACCAATCCATCAGTGCTTTGCTCAGTCCTGCAGTAGAAGGTACAACAACAGCCATGTCTGATGCTCCTATCTGCCCTTGTGACCAATTTACCTTTTCCTTCTCCAGCTGCAACACTTTGGCCTTATAATTCAATGCCTCTTGTCGAAATGTCTCTTTCTCTTGCTCTAGATAAATTAGCTCTGTTGTTTGTGGATGATTGGTGGCAGACATCTTTAGCCTTTTCTTCATGCTTTGAATCATATCATATTTCTCTTCTAAAGAAGCTTTCACCCCCTGAGGGCCTTCAGATTCTAATCTCTTGACTTGAGTCTGCCAAGCTCTGCTGGATGTTTTTTCTTGTCTCAACTATCCCTCCAACTTAAGTGCATGAGTTGTCAACCTTGAAACCTTTAAGCTCAGACCCAAGTAGTTTGAATACAGCATGTCACTGGTGTTTCTGTGGAATTTCACCTTGTATGGGGCACTGATGTTTTCATAATGCAGCTTGACCTCAAACACTTTATCATCATCTGCAATTGTTATGTTGAGTGTCTTCTTCTCAATATCTCTAACTGAGAACAAAGAAGACCTAAGTTGAGAAATATTTTCCACCTCAAGTATCAACTCCCTTATTTCACTCATGGCCAAGCTTCCTTTCACAGCATATTGCTTTGCTAAATCTTCTTTATATTGGTAATTTGCTCCAGGTGCTTTATCAAAAATGTGCTTCTTTTTGTTGAAAGCTCTTGAGTTGCTTTCACTTTGGGGAATGCTTATTTTACCAGCTGCTTCCTTGTTGGTGCCACTCTCCACCATATCCATACTTACTTTCTCCTTAGGTTCTTCCTCCTCCAGATCTATGATCTGTGGGGATTGCTTGATCTTTATCTTCTTGGGAGCATTATGTTGACTACTAGTGCCTAGGGCCTCCGAACTGCTTCTCTTGGTGTAGACAGTTAATATGGGAACTTGGAATGTCAACTTCTGAGGGGTCTATTGTGTCTGATTATGTTGTAGGGTTGGCCCCACTTGATGTGCATGAGCAAGCTGCAAGGTGGCTTCCATATTAGCACAGGTTTCCAAATTAGCCAATTTGTCAAAACCTTCCACATACTCATGCTCATAAGGGTTGTGTTTTCTCATCAATCTTCTGTTAGATATGACCTGATGTGGATCATATCTTCTCCCTTGTAGCTTTGCAAATTCAAACTCCTTGAGTTTGACATGGATTTGAGGTAAGCAAGATCTAGTCTTCACAACAAATGGTCCTATGATGAAAGGAAATTTCAGGTTGGACGCCTTGTGCATTTTCAGGAAATGCTCTGTCTCTGAGATGATTCTTTGCCTGATGAACTCCAGGGCAAGAACTATGGGTGTCAAAAAAATAAGGAGAAGATAAGGTGCCTCTTGGCACCCATATACCCAAATTACTGTAGAGTGCATGAACAACACCCAATCTCCTACTTTGTTCTCTAAGTTTGGTTGTAAGTAACTTTTCATGTCCTCCGAGACTCTTGACAGGCTAGTGTTGAAGATCAAGATGTAAACTCTTGACATGATCTTATTTATGAAAATGATCATTGTGATTCTTTTGCATTCTGTGGAGATGAATGTTGCTTCAGGGAACTCTTTCTTGTTTGTCTCCAGGAACATTTTCAGCAAGTATGTGTAATCCTTGAAGTGCCTTAGTGATTGGAAGTTCACTAGTTGTTTGTGTACATTATTAGTTATGAATTTATCAAAACTAATACAGACTGATTGATTGGACTCCGACTGAAAAAAGGTTAATCGAAAACCTAACATGACCTCAACTATGAATTTGTCATTATCTAAACCTAAAATCTGACTAAGTATGGAACAAGCCTACTGGACTTCAATAACCATGATGCTTACATTCATAGGCAAGGACAGAATCTCACAATAATGTTTTGGTTTAACAATTGTCTGCAAAAATAGGTTTTTGACCTCGGGGGGGACATTCTCTGTAGACTGTAATTAGCTTTTCTTCCTCGAAGGGTTCAGACGTTGTGGAAGGGGACTCTGGTATGTCGAGGGTGTGTCAAATGGACGAGCAATCTATTCTACACAGGACCTCTGACCCTAACCTATTCAAAACGACACTCTCTTCCTGTGAGTATTGTTCTGCACACCAGCTTATGAATTCCATGAAGGGGAATGCTATTTCGATGGCGTAAGGGACTATGGAGGCTTGGACCGCTTCGAGGAAAGGTATTTTTCTCCCTACATTATCTGACAAATTGGCTCTGGATACGGAGACATGTGAGATTGTTATTTCGGTGCCAAACACATCAGAGTCTCTGTCAATTAGGGCTTCTTCGCTTAGTGGGGGGCCTTGCTCTGTTACGCACAAAACGACAGAATTCATGGCGATAATGAAAAATACATGCAAATGAGCGGAAAACACATAAATTTGGTGCACTATTGAGCTTAGTTCGATTGGAGCAGTGGTGCCACTTTTACCGTTCAAATGATTTGAAAAATCATAAAATAATGATAAGGGTCACCCTCCTTATATACGCCTCCCGATATCGGGGACGAAGCAAAGCGGTTTTGGGTAGACCGCTTTTCGCCCTGATATGCATCTAGTGGCACCACGTGGTCTTGGGATGAAACCACGGTATTTTCATCGACCCGCTTTCAAATAATTAAACCTCGTGCTAGTTCTCTGCCCGATATAGTTGTTGATCGTTGATCTATGGTGCCTGAGATCTGTGATCCGTCGTGTCCCATCAACTCCGCGCCTCCGCTATATTTAGCCATTTTCCGCTAGTTGTGGCCCCGTCCTCCAATTTATCGTGTCTCTACACCGATTTAGCTTCTCGATAAATCCCAAGACTCGGATCCCATCAAACAATTGTTATGGTGATAACAAGATCGATGGAATCTAAGTTTATAGATAATTTTGTGGTATCTACGAGGGAGGTTGTGGCACAGGGGGTCTTTGCGTTCAAGGTTTCTTTCATCCATTTGTAATCAGTAATCTGAGGGTAGTGGTGGGTATAATGTACATATTCTCCACATAGTGTGTGAGGGAAATTAGTTCTGAGGTTGTTGTTTTTCCTTTATTGTGGTTGGCCATTATTATTTCCCCCTTGCGGATTTTGGTTACCATTATTTTGGTTGCCCCCAGTGGGGGGGCAGGGGTTTGTTGCTAGGGTTTCCCCCCCTGTCCTTGGTTGGTGTTGTTTTTGTTCTTTCTCTTCTTTCTATTTTTGTTGGATTATTTAGGTGGATTTTCCATATTCAACTATTCAAAGGATTGAACTAGTTGAATGCGAGAAGGTTGAACAAAGTTAACACTTTGCTATTGATGTTCATGTTGTGGGGAAACAAGTTGAGGGGGAGCAGGGAAAGGGTAGTATGGATTACTTTGTGGGGGCGGTCCATATTGATTGTATGAGGTGGTGGTGTTACCCCCATTATTGGAGTTGTAAGATGTGGTAGGTGGTGAACCTGGAAGTGGTGCTTACATCGGGTTTGTTGGTGGTCCAGGTACATGCCCTCCCATTTTTGGAGTAGGAGGGACTAAAAAAGTGGATTGAAGGATGGGGGAAGGATAGTATGGGTTCTCCCCATATGGATGGTGATATTGGTTGCCCCAAATGTGGGTACAAATTGAGCATAAGTGTTAAAATGGGCCATGGACCCAATCAACCCATCTGCAGTAAGTTATGCTCCTAGTTTTTCTTGACCAAAGGATAGAGGATGAGGAGTATCTATTAATATGGAGTAAAGGTAATTTGATTGAGAATAAATGAGGTCAAATTGTTGAACCTTTGAGATGGCTTCTTCTTCATATTGAGGAAAAGTAGTGGCCACATCTTTGGCTATGACTGACACTAATGTTTTAAGAAACCATTCTAATCTTTGATGTGGGGTGGGGTCAGCCTTGCATATGCTTCTTCTTCAACGCCATTCAAGGATATGATCAATGATGTGGTCGATTGTGTTTTTTTTCAATTCAAAGAGAATCTCTAAACCATTTTCATGGCGGACATGAAGCTGAAAGAAGGATAAGAAGACCTTGGCCAGTGATTCGAAGGTCGTGTGGGACCTAGATTTCTCATCTACATACCAATTAGCAGATGGACCGATGAGTGTTCTCTTTAAAAATCACAAGAAAATGGAATATTTTGTTATGTTATTAGATGAACACCAAAGGTGAAAGGACATAATGTGGTTGTTTGGGTCCTCACCTGGCTTCCCTTCAAACTTTGGGATGCCTGAAGGTAATTTGGTGGGCATGTTAGGCCAAGTGGCATCATGTAAGATGGGGTCATTTGTGAGCTTGGTCAAATATGGAATGTTGAGGATGCCAAATATGTCATGGAAGGAGGTGTTATGGCCATGGTGTGTGGTGGTTGAGAAGTATTTCCTTCTAATGAAGGTTGGGAACTTGTTCCTTGCAAGTAAGGTTGATTTCCTCCTTGTGATGGAGGACTAGTGGGTCGATTGTTTGGGATGTTGGTGTCAAGAAAGGTAGAACTGAGCAACGATGATCCTAAAACTTATTAACTGATAGATGTATGGGATGGTTGAGCTGAAGTGTCATCCAAATTAGGGATATCTCCCAATATTGGAGGGAGGTTTTGCAAGCGTATAGAACAACAGGGATTGTGTGGTTCCCCTATGATTCTAGACTAGCTAGAAATGTGTGTGAGTTGTGATGAGAGAAATAAATGAACAAGTACGTTTTGTATTTTTGGACTATCTCAACAATGTCATTCACAGCTACACGTAATCAATAATGGATATCATACATAGAACAACTAAACAAGAAACAATGTAGGGTAGTTGGTTTTATCTGCATAGGGGAGTAAAATAAATTGCATGTGTCCTAAAAGATGTATCGTCCTTCCTCTCCAAAATAGAACTGGGCCTTCCAAAAGAACTCAATAGCGGGGCATGAATCCACCTGAAGAGGAACTAGTGAAGTTATGAACAATCAGTTATAATGAGGGGTAAAGGGAGCATATCTCGAAAGTACTAGCAATATTTCTCAATAGTTGTTCAAAATATGATTGAGGTGTGATTGCAACCCACAACTGCCACCTGGGTAGAAATCCTAGTTTTTGGAAACTAAGTTACCTCGATAAAGTGTAGCATTTAAATTTTCAGCCTAAGAAATGGGTCACGGGATGGATGCTTTATAATATTTAGATGACTCAAGGAGGCACACACAGAACAACCGGACCTCGACCTTCAACACTTCACGGGTATCCCCCTGCCTTATGGTATAGGAACACTTGATTTAGAGGATTTTTGGTTCCCTAATTCGTCAAATTTATAAGTTTAGAATGTGAAAATGATGACAGGGGTTTCTTTGGATACCTAACCCCAAAATCCTAACTTAGACTACAAACTTATTTTGTGCTCCTCCTGTGGAAGTTAAAAATGAGTTGTTTAAGTGTTGATTTTAGGATTTGAAATGGGTTGTGAGATTGGGGTCATCAACCAATCTCATTGATTAAAATGGTGTGGAATTTTTCCAAGGATATATGGAGTCTTTTTATCCTCCTATATCGCTTGTCGACGCAAGGAGGAGAGATTACTATGACTTCAAATATCCCATAGAAATTTTAAGTGTGTAGTGAGGTGCTCTTGTGTGCAAAGAGTGAAAAATAGTGTCAATAATATTTTCAATAAGTTAATGTGCAAGATATTTTGCATGTGGATATCATGTGGTTCGTTACAAATCTTGATTAATCTACCTTACTAAATGTGTTTAGACACTCCTTGCATAATTCAAAATCCCTAGATCACTAACAATGTGGACATATTGGTCCTTACTTTAATCTTTTAAACTCCCTAAGATGTTTTCTAATCTAATGAAATTGGAACTTCTCCTAGATTTCAAATCATGTGGACATTGGGTCCTTACATATTCCTTTAACTCCATAGGTTGTTTTGATTGCTTTAAAAACTTTGAAACTATCCCAACTTTGCAAGCATGTGAGCATGTATGGGCCCTTTACAATTTTAGGATTGTGTTTCAATTTGTCAAAAGCAAACTCATAGGTATTGAACTCTCCTAATTGATGATTTGATGATTTTCTAGAGGGAGATGGAATTTCTTAAGGTACCCTTTTTTGATTTCCCAAGATCACAATGAGTGTGAGGGAAAAAGAATAATAGGGGTGCCAAAATAGGTTCCCAATCCTGAGCGATTAAGTGGTTGTGAAAAAAAAAAAAAACTAAACTAAGAATTCAAATGATGAATTTGGCCATCCATGTGGCAACACAAAGGAAAGAATTTATGGTTCTTTTTAGTCCTTTTTAGTGCCTAGATTAGCTAATTCCAAATGCAAGAAAGAACTCCAAATGTAATTGTTGTTTCTTTACAAAGTGCAGTAAATGTAAATCTAAAAGTTACTTGGTGAGATCACCTATGAAACTCTTGCAAAAAATGGAACATAAATTCTTCCTTTGTACGATAGGATTCCATCCTCCCTTAGCTCATAATTTTTAATTTTTTGTTGCAAATTACCTTGTAATTTTTCCTCTATTTCAATGTATTGTTGATCTGATTTTGCAGCTTCTAAAATTATGTCCTTCAAATCAGATTTAAACATGATAATGGTTGTAGCATACATCTCATGCACCCTCCTGCTAAGTACATTATCCACCTTGTTCTCCTTGCCTTTTATATGTTTAATATCAAAGTCTTACTCACTGAGGAATTCCAACCATCTACTTTGCCTGGCATTCAAGGTTTATTGTCCAAACAAATATTCCAAACCACAATGGTTTGTTCTCATCTCAAATCGCTTTCCCATGGGGTAGTTTCTCCACATCTTCAAAGAATGAACTATGGATGTCAAATCTACATCATGAGTGGCATAGTGTCTCTCATGCTCTTTTAACTTCCTTGATTCATAACATACCACATGCCCATTCTAACTAAGGACTCCTCCAAGCCCTTCCTTTCATGCATCAGTGCAAACAACAAAATCTTCATTTGTATCAGCAATCCTCAAAATTGGTGCACTTGTCAACAAGCTCTTCAAGTGTTAGAAGCTTCTTTCACAATCAGAAATCCACTCAAATCTCACACCCTTCTTTTTCAAAGATGTGATTGGGTGTGCAATATTTGAGAAACATTCAATAAATATTGTGTAGTAACCTACAAATCCCATGAAATATCTCACCTTTAAGACTTTCTTTGGCACTAGCCATCTCTCAATGGCTCTTATCTTTTATGGATCCATTGTTATCGCTTCCTCTGATATGATATGGCCCAAATAATGTATATGTCTCTGATAAAATGAGCATTTTCTCAACTTTCCATACAATTGATGTTGCTTCAATCCTCATAGCACCATCCTCAAGTGTTGTTCATGCTCTTCTTCAAATTTAGAGTAAATAAGTATGTCATCTAAAAATACAATGACAAACTTATCTAAGTAATCTTTGAATATACCATTCATTAAACACATGAAGACAAGTTGTGCATTTGAAAACCCAAAAGGCGCCATTGTGAACTCATAACGGCCATACATTGTTCTGAAGGTTGTCTTGATAATGTCTTCTTCCTTAATTATCACTTAATGATAGCCTGATCTGAGTTCAACCTTGGAGAATATTTTCACATCTTTGAGCTGATCAAAAAGATCATCTATCCTTGGCAAAGGATACTTGTTCTTCACAGACACCTTATTCGGTTGTCTGAAATCGATGCATAGCCTCAAAGTACCATCCTTCTATTGAAATATTGTAACTTCGAAGAATATTCTACCTGAGAGAGAGTCGAATAATATTATTATATTATATTTAATTAGGCCCTATTGTTCCTTAGTAGAAGTCGGCCATATTGTGTCTTGACAATTAATTGTAAATTAAGAGGGTAAAGTGACAGGTCGGCCCAGACCTAATTATAGGTTGTCCAAACCACTATTTATAAGAGACGTTAGTGCCTCATTCGGACACACACTAACTAGCTCTACAGTGCGCAAGTTTTGGAGGAGTAGTTGTTGCGACTGGGGCTGACATCAAGGAGGGTCTTTGGTCTATCTATATTGACGAAGTTTTGTTGGGTTTTATTCCCCATGAGGGTTTCTCAGGATCATTTGTGTGTCTCTATTGTTTATGTGATTTCCTCTCTTTCAGTGATCTTATTTATGTAGCTAATGTGCTAAATGAATATAATAATAAAGAAGAATCCTTGGGAATGTGAGAGTAAACAGGACATCCAAATATTCTTAGGTTTTCCACATTTGGTTTCTTCCCTGAGAAGGATTCTTCTAGAGTCATGTCCTTAAATATGCGATGAGGACTTTTGTTCTGCACATATACTGTTGTCATGGTTGCTTCTCCCCATAAGAACATGGATAGACCTTGATCATTTAGTAGTGATTTTACGGTTTCTTTGATAGATCTGTTCTTTCTTTCTGCTATGCCATTTTGTTGAGGATTATGAGGAACGGTTAGCTCCCTCATAATCCCTGTCGATTTGCAGAATGCAATGAATTCCTTTGATGTGTATTATCCTCCATTATCTGTTCTTAAGGTCTTGATCTTCTTGTTCGTGAGGTTTTCTATCTCTGCTTTGAATTCTTGAAACTTGTTGAATACTTCGTCTTTTGTCTTCAATAGATATAACCAAGTCTTTCTTGAATAATCGTCTATGAAGATTACGTAGTAAAGAGATCCTCCTAGAGATTTGACTGGCATCGGACCGCAAACATCTGAGTGTATTAGATCTAGAATCTCCTTAGATCTATTGTTGTTGCTTGGAAATGGTTTCTTGATATTCTTTCCAAGAGCAAAACCTTTGCAAATTCCTTCATGTGTAGACTGCAATTCTGGTATTCCTTCAACCATCTTTCTGAGAAAGGGTAATGCGTGATAATTTATATGAGTGTACCTTCTATGCCAAAGTTCATTGGGATTGACTTTGTCATGTATGAGAGCTTCTTCATTTTGTTCTAGTAGTCTATACAGATTTCCTTCACGACTACCAATAGCCCTAGCATTCTCTATGCCGGAGTCTTTATGCTATGATAACACTTTTCCATCTATGAAAGCTATTATGTTTCCTTTGTCTTCTAGGCAAGATATGGATACAAGATTCTTTTCTAAGCCAGGTACATACAAAACATTGCTTAAGTGAACATTGTTACTTGTTTTCAATTTGACGGAGGCTTGTCCAAATCCTTCCACTGGGTAAGTTCTTTTATCTCCAAGCTCTACCTTGTACGATGTCTTCTTCTCATTTAGATTTGAGAGTCTGGCTTGATCTCTCATCATGTGCCTAGAAGCTCCACTATCGATTATCCACATGTCATCTTCAATCGTTCCAGTGAGTGCTCAATAGTGTAGAAGACTAATCTTTTCACTCATGTCTTCGGTTGACTGGTAGTTGGTCATGCCTTGATCCAAAACTTCAATTCTGACGTTTTTGTCTTCTGAGACAGTCAAAAGGTGCGTTGAACTAGGGCGCATCTGAATATCTTCTCCCTGAGCGAGATGCTCCATCGCAAAGTGTTGGATCTGAGATTTAGGGTTTCAGCAGCTGCTCTTGCTAGTAACCCTAATGGCAGTGTCTTGGAGGTTGCTCCTGCTAGTAACCCTAGCGACAGTTCCTCAGGGAGCTCAGTATCCTAATGACTATGCTTCCTTCCAACGTTTAGACTGAATGAAGGAGGTGTGGGCCCATAACCTGTTAGAATATGAAAGGATGTGCTCGTTTTACCATTAACAATATCACTATTGTCACCCAACCATAGGCCAAAGCCAGCCTCCAAGCACCTTGACCTTGACAGAGAGAAGAATCTTGGTAACAATCCAATAGCCAAGCAAGGCTAATGCACCAAGCAAGAAGTAACCAAATCTGATCAAAGAGTCCAACCCAAAACTGGCACAACACCTTCCCCAGAATTTGTGCACAAGACTGCCAAATTGCAATGCGCACAAGTGACTTCTGCGATTCTGAGAATGTGTCAAATGAGAGACTGGCGCCCTGTATTTATAGTATTCCTGGAAGACTTGCCTGGGCCGACTTCTCCTTTTGGGTACTAATTAATTCATATTAATTATCTCTCTTCAGTCGACATCTCATCTAGGGTTACATTCATTTCTTTTCTTTCTTCCAGAACATTCTAATCTTGTCAGAGGTCACAATGGAGGTTCATACTTCCCGAAGCTACCATAATATTAACAGCCCTGCCCCATCAACCTCTGCTACCTTCCTTTACCTCATTTTCCCTTTTCTTACCTTCGTTGATGTACAATACTGTAATTTATGGGCCCACGGACCGTGGTCACCCACGTGGCATCTATGCATAGGGTTGCAGGGATGGGTAGGCCCCACCCCGCACCCATTCTCCTCAACACATGAAGTTTCACATTCGTTTGATTGGACAACAGAGGTCTTTGGCACGATCAACGATCACGATTGTGATCGAAGGCCACCGATGCATCGCGAGGCCCCCAGACCTGCCAATCATTAACAAAAGGGGGGGCATCCGCAAAGGAAACTGTCAGTTTTTGACTTGGTGACGTATCGGCTCTTGGTGAATTGCGTCCCCTCTAGTGGATTTCAAAACCACCAGGGAACCCCCTTGCATTAGGATTTTGTGGGTCCAACTCACGGTTCCGCAAGACGGGAAAGCTCCTACCACTGCAGCTCCACGTCGTCTGCTACCTATCGTCTAGTCACATACCACCGTGTACCTTCCACCACAAAGGTGAACGTCACATCTATGCCATGTCAAGCGACACATGGCCCCCGTCAATTTTTTCCAATTTTTCCAAATTTCGCATTTTTCCACAAATGCCATGTGATTAGCTCAATACGACCAATTTCGGCCCTGCAAGCATTAATTTAACTTATTCATTCGAAAATTAACTCCTTCACATCGAATTCACCATGAATTCCTTTGCAGAAATTTGGGCTTTTGCCCAATTTCGCCCCAATTTTGTCATGGGTTCCATGGTCGCCCAGCAACTTTGAAATTTGGTCATCTACAGTCCCGAATTTTCCTAATTAGAGATTTAAATTGGAGGTTTTTAATCTATGGGTTTGTTTTCTTCCAATTACTCATCAAATTCCCTCAATTTCACTACAATAATATCATCAAACAAATTGCAGACATACTCCAGAAATTAATTTTCGACAATTTTCGTCCTCAACACTCTGCTAATTCGGCCCATGCAGGCTTAGCATCAAAACTGGAGCTCTGATACCACATTGTATCATCTCGAGCCCCAAGCTAGGAAATGCCACATAAAAATTTCCAACTTTAATACCATTTAATTTTTAAGATTATGCTTTGCATATGAATAGAAATATATTCCTAATAACATATAAATTTCAAGCATAATTATAACAGAAAAACCGCAACATAATTAAATCAATTAGAAACACAGTGATAAATGAAATACACAAGAAGACACTTATCTTTTGTAAATAAACCACCAAATGCATGCAGACCTCAGACTTTCCTCTCAGCCATAGACTCTACTGCTCATTGTTGATTTTTGTAGCATTGGGTGGTATTCCCACTAGAGGCCAAGGAGTCATGAATGTGGGAATCTTCATTGGCACTAGATTATCCTTTCGGTTTGGTGAAAACCCCCTTGGATTTGAGTGAGGGCTTCATCGATTTGGTGATGGGATTTGTGGACTTGTATTGGGGCTTCACACCCACAAGGAAAGCCTAATTTGATGTTGACTTGTGGAGGAACTTCTATGTTGACCCCCAAGAATTGTATATAAAGGAGAGAGATCATTGTGACATCTCATTGTATCATAATGTGGTATCATGTGTGGAAGAATGGAGTTAGCATAAGTGAATATGCACTTTTGTTAGGAGGATTGGTGATTTCAGCAAAGGGAAATTCGGCTAAGATGACAAATCTAGCCTAGCGTTGGGGACTCTCTATCTTCTGTTCTTGGCAGGGAAAAGCACATCGCACGTGTGGGAGAGAGAAGCAATCACATAAGGAAGAAGGTGTACGAGTAGAGCAAGTTGTACAAAGTGCCCATACAGGTTTTCATATATGTACGTGGATTGTAGTGGGAACAGTGGCGTACGTACATAGGTTGTTGTGAGAACAATTGTGTACATTCGTACAAGTTCTTATGGGCAGGAGCAAGTCCATACAGGATGACGTCAAGTGACCTCAACAATTCGTACAGGTGTTCTGCAGCAAATTTGTGGGCAAATGATCTGGATTTATAGCGGAACAAAATGAAACCACAGATTTATAATATTAACAGAGAGACTCAGTGTGGTCCATCTTGTATACAAGTCATCACAACTTCCAAGAGGGTAGTATTATTCCTTGATAGCATCCCTTAAGGAACCCCAAGTGGGTGCAACTGCAAATAATGTGGATCCCTTTATTTCCTTTTGCTCACAGAAAGTCTCCCACCAATCTTTGACATGGGGGACAGCCTTGAGGAGCGCAAATGTAATGTTTTCTCTATCGGAAAAGTTGTAGATAGAAAAATACTCTTCTAGAAGGTTTAACCATTTATCTACGGCATCGGTATCTATTTGACCTTCAAATATAGGAATATCAAAATTGATATGTACCTTGAAGGGGGTGGTGCCTCCACTTGAAGTGGATGTGTTGCTTGTCGGCAGTCGTCAAAGGATTTGTTCAAAGTCATCCATCATCTCATTCCTCTGTCACTCAAAGGCTTCCTCGAGCAACATTTTGAAAGGATCTCATGTCTCGTTGTCTTTCTTTTCGCCCGCCATGGACGGTTTCTTGGGCATGCGAGAGCAGTTGTCCTCAATAGAAACAAGCTCGAGACCCAACTCTCTATACCCTAACCGCATCAAGGACATGCATTAAAAAAAAAAACAAGGAGCAAACCGCTTTGATACTACTGATTCGGATTTATGAGCGGAATGAAATGAAACCAAAGATTTATAATATTAACACAGAGACACGGTGAACAATAACAAAGATACAGTAAAACTTGGCTTCTATTAAATAAGAAAGATGTTGAAAACTGTAAAATGCAGATTGAAAACAAGCTTGTTATAATGGTGGCATCTTATCTCTGAGAAGAGATGCGATGGCTACGCTCATTCACAAGAAGATGAGTACAATGAGGCTTTGAAGGCCTTTTTACAATAAACATGAATTCCAAAACCCTAGACATCCAGAAGAGGAGATGAAGCGCCAAAAGTCATGTGGGCCTCGTTGGGGTAAGTTAGTATATCAACTTCCCGAGGTCGTAACTTTTTCATGCGATCTTTGTTTAGGGCGCACGATAGCTCGTTAGAAAGGTATTGACTAGGAGCTTCATTTAGGGGGGCCAATAAGAGACTGCAACTATCATTGAGGTGTCTGGCCACGAAAAAACGTCGTTCGGACCCTCGAAATGGCCCCGGAAGTTCAGGAACAAAAAAACTATTAAAAATAGTAAGTTGCCAAAAAACGGTTTTGAGCTAGTTGGACAAAGGTGGGTGTCCACCGAGATCCTCCTGGATCAGCAGAAGAGATTTTCAAAATATAGTTGAGGTTTGGTTTTTTGTTTTGTATTGAAAGGACGAGATGGTCCTAGGATTCTCTTTTTTTGGAAGGACAAGATTGTCCTCATATTTGATGATATTGTATTGGTACAGATGGTTGATTTTTGTCCTCATATTTAAACGGTTGGATAAAGTTATAGAACAAAATTATTGTCTCTTGTGTATTGATGATTCATCTCTAATCTTGTTATTTTCGTTGCATATGTTTTCAGTCAATAATTTCAGTGTAAAGTTGTTTAAAGATAGTTATATCACTAGGAAGCAATATTCAGAGCTAAAATTAGTCACATAGAGTTGCATGTGAAAATTGACACTCGTGAACTCTCAACAGTAGGACACCCTCAAGTTGGAGCTAAACTCCATCGAGGCAAAGGAATCTTAGCCATGCTAAGGTCTCTCAAATAGCATAAATGCTCATATTAAGGTGCCATCTCCACCCACTAGCCTACATCCTCTCGTTGCCCACATGCATGTCCCACCCCAGGAAGTGTGCCCCTTCTTTGTTCAGCGTTCCTCCAGTTGCCCCACTTCCCTTATGGGGATTCAATAACATGTTGGACATGTGTAATTCTTAAAGACATATAAGAAAAATCATTCTGTGGTTTTCTCTCGCTTTGGGTTTCCATGTAAAAACATTGGTTTATTGTGTATGTGTATGATTGTTCATTTGTTCATTGTTTATTTACTTTGCAACTATTGGATGATAATGCAACATTGATATAACACTTTCATTTTGTGGTTAAAAATGATTAAATTGCTTTATTACTTATTCAACCCCCCCGCCCCCCACCCTCTCAGTAATCCAACGACTACTCCTACCTCGAGAAAGAGAATATTTATATACTAACCTTCCTTGTACCAATAAATGGTTCTCTTATCTTTGACTTTGTTAGTGATTTCCTCACTTTGGACTTCAGCAATCTCCTTTGCTTAAAAACATAATGTTTTTCAGCCATTTATTGCACTCTTGTCCTCACACATTAGGGGGCATTTGTTAGCACTCCAATTTCAGATAGCCTATCTGAAATAGAGTGTCAAACTGATCACACTTGCAATGATAACTTCCTTATGCACTTCATACCCACACTTAATCTTGAAGGGGGGATCATGATGAAAGTTCTAAAGTTCTTTGTCCAATCCCCTTTTTATCAATTAGAGAAAATTTGACTCAAATGGGCATCATAAGCAAAAAGGTCTTTATTGAGTAGGAAGTTCAAAACCAATAAAATTTCAAGAAAGTGGGTCAACGATAATCATTAAGTTTTAACTATAAAAATCAAGCGTGAATATGTGTCCAATTTTTATTTTACATAGTTAATTGCATATAAACCTTAGATTAATTAAGATCTTGGTGAGAGTTATTAAATATCCTTATAATAATAAATATGGAATAATTTATATTATCATTGCTTTTACTAATTAGAAAAACAAATCTCACATTGGTTAAGATCATAATGAGGTCATATTGAAATATGATCACCATGAATTATGATAAATATTTTATATTATCAAAATGTTTAAAAAAATGGAAATATTATTTTATTTTATTTCATTTTTTAAATGAAAAAAAAAATGAAGTGTTAAGACTTAAGATATAATAAACTAACTATTATTAAAATCTAATAAACTAACTTCTATTTAAAGTATTGAGAAATAAGGTATAACTATTATTAAAATCTAATAAACTAACTTCTATTTATTTAAAGTATTGAGAAATAAGGTATTGGGAAGAAACATTTTATTATTAAAAAATTTATAAATTTCAAACAAGGTGCATATTGAGTATTTTGGAGGGAAAAAATAAATAGATAGATTTTACATGTATTTTAAGTTTATCTCATTAATGTATTTTTAATTTATCTCATTGTGGTCTCTAAAAGTGCATTCACCAAATCACACACTGACACTTTTAGAGACCACAATAAGATAAATTAAAATTACATGCAAAATCTATTTATCTATGTTTTCCCTCCATTTGGTGGATGCATACATCCAATAGTAGTGTTTTCCCTCCATTTGGTGGATGCATACATCTAATAGTAGCCACACTACACTTTTAGGAAACCTATGGTGAAATAAATTGGAAATACTTGAAGATGTAATTTTGTTTTTTACCTTTAAAATGTGTTAATTCAAGTTTTAGCCAATGAAATGCATCTCCAATTGGAGGGCACATTTTCTCTCAAATTTCCTCTAATATATATGCCTAGAAAATATACATTTAATATAAGTAATTTTAAAGGTTATATAAAGGAATAATAATGAATAAAGTTTTAGCATTATTATATTACTTAATTATATCTATTAAATTATTAGTTTGTTTTGTAAGTTCTAAATTTAATATTAAATATAAAAATTATCAGTTATATATAGGATGACAATAAATCAAATGCATATAAATTGAAATGTATTAGCACTTTATCATTTATTTTGTGTGCACAAGAATCTAAATCTTCAAATGCATATAAATAGAAATGTCTTAACACTTTATCATTTATTTTGTTAATAAGTTATCATTTATTTTGTGTACAAAAGAATCTAAATCTTTCATTATAGTTTTTAACTCTCATCTCATAACTCTACATCGACCTAACTTACATGGAAAGTATCATTAATGAGAAAATAAATATTTATGTTTGCTACATAATATATATAACATAATATGATGTGGCATAGGCTCTTTTTATTTCTTAGTTTCCTTAGCATGCCTATTTTAAACCTCAAATTTTCTCTAATCATTATCATTTAATCATCATCACAATTTTCCTTCACTAACCCTGCAACTATCATGCATGATACATTTTTCTTCATAAAAGTTAAAGGATAATCTAGGCTCAAGTCTCCCTTGTAGTTTTCCTCTACAAAGTTGCATTCATAACTAAAAAAATGTAAAAAATAAGATGATGCGTATGGCAAACCCAACTATAGACATGTGTCCTTTGAGATAGACATGTGGAACACTTGTATTGGACCATGTCAATAACTAAAACCTTAGTAGGCCTAACCTATTCATATAAAAGGTAGGGTGGGCTTCATGGACCTTTAGTATCCATTCCTTAGGTTATATTGTTGGTTTTCATCCTCTAGTGAGCCTAGGTTTGTAGCTAAATGCATTTCTCCCCTTCATTGCTATTATGGGAGGTTGAGAATCTTGGTGAAGGTTGGAGATCATGGAAAATAAGTGGGATGAACCATGAAGGAGGCATGGAGATTCTTCCAAAGTTGTTTATATTTACTTGGAAGTTGTTGATTTAGTTTTAAGAGTCATTGGGGGGATTTCTCTCACTTCTGGAGTGGAATTGTTGTTACATGGTGTCTACACTTCGCCCACAGGACATTCATTACAGTTTTATCATTTCTGGGGTGTTTTCCTTTTCCCATAGGCTATATAAAGACCATATTATGCATTCTAGTGTTGCTTAGGCATTTGTTATTTTCCCATGAGCTAGATACAATGTTTTATTTTCGCCAATTATCCAATTCATCCCTAAACATTTTCCTCCAAATACCATATTCTCCCACCAAACGTTTTTTGACATCATTGGTCACCAAATTCGCCCTTTAGGCGTTTTCCTCTACTGTTGGTTTCCCAATTCGCCTTTCATAGGTTTTTCCTTCATTGTCGGTTGTCAAATTCACCCTCTAAGTAATTATCTATGTTGTTGGTCAACCCGACTCGTCCTTGAGCATCCTGCTTAACTATTGGTCGACTCCTTCCACTTCGGTCGTATCCCCCTTCTTAAGTCGATTGGTCTATCATTTGGTCAACCTGACCATTGTAGTAGTCGACCTTTTCTATTATTTGGCCCACTTGACCATTGGAGTAGTCGATTGGTCTATCATTTGGTCAACCTGACCATTTGAGTAGTCAATCGATCTATCATTTGCTCGACCCAACCATTGGAATAGTCGACCAGTCTATCATTTGGTCAACCCGACCATTGGAGTAGTCGAACATTGTATCATTTGACCGCCCTGACCATTGGGGAAGTCGATAGATCTATCATTTGGTCAACCCGACCATTGGGGAAATCGATCGGTCTATCATTTGGTTGACCCAACCATTGGGGTGGTCGACTCAACTATTGGCTTGGCTGGTTGAGTTACTGTCAGACAGTGAGAGCTAAGGAAATGTAAAGATAATTGGTAATGGACATAAGAGTGTTTCCATTTGATTGAGGTGTAAATTGAGGTTGCTACACCGTGGTATTAAACTGACAATCCATCTTACAAGTTTTCCATTCTAGATTATGTTTTTATTGCAAAGGTTTCAGTGTTGGTGAAATGGATAGGCTATAAGCCTTCCATTTACGGATCATTGTTACCTTGAGAAGATTCATTATATAGAGCATTATTTATGTAAGTATTTAAGTAGGTATGTCATTTATCCGTTAATTACAAATATATATGTACTTCTACAAACATTACTACTAATATCTTTAGAGGTATTTGCATTTTTTTTCTTTTTTTTTCAGATAATTTATTCCGAAAAAAACCCCAGAAACTTCCCCTCATTCTGAGGATGGTACCCAAGGTAAACCCTAGATTCTTCAAGGCACAAGCCCAAGTCAACAACAAGACTCAAAACCATTACAACAATATACTTGTTAAAAGCTCAACATGCCACTTGTGGGAACTGAACCTAGGTGGAGAGGATAACACTCCTCTAAACCACTTAAACTAGACCCAATTGACATTACATTTTTTCTTATTTATTTGATTTCATAAATACTTATAAAATCCCTATTACCTCCATTTGATTTCCTTAACACATCAAATCCCCATTTATTTTCATGAATATAATATTCTCGAATTTGACATTATTTGTAGAACATTCTATGTTTGGGATGAACTTTTAAGAATTTGTGTTTACACAGCTTTGTTATTTATACATAAGATTCCATATTTTCCATGTCTATTATGCACGAGAAACCTAATTTGTTCCTAGACTCGTCTTTTTTGGAAGTGATTCCTATCAACATATCCCAAGGGGCTGCTCTGCATAATATTAACTTCCTTCAGCTTATATCTATGAATGGGACGATGTTCGTAAACTAATGATATAAAAAACATCCTGATTTTGTAAAATGGGAGCTAAACACAATCTCACTTCGGGGGTTTTCACCCATGAAGACAATGTAATCATGTCTTATTTGAGCTTTCGGTGCCTTGAATATATGAACTCGTAACATTTTATTCCTAGTAAGGATAAGTTTGAAGTATTAAACAAAAACTACCGAGTGCAAGTGATTACAACAGATTTCAATAGCAGGCACAAGAATTGAATAGTAGCTTAGCCCGGACAACCACTATTGTTCTCAGAGCACGAGATCCAAACAATAGCTGACCAAGTGCACGACTACCGCAAGAGTGTCATTGTCGCTAGCAAGGATGGTACTCGTGACTTATCCACTTTGAAATCACGTACTATTGAAATAAAGGCGTGGCAGAATTGCGTTTGGACTACCAAAGGCTTACAAATCAACATAGGACCCCAACAGACTATGGTGCATTGGGTGTTAGTAAGTATTCATGGGACATGTAATCCATAACTGTGTCTTTTTCCTACCTTTAGAGTGTAAAAGAAGAATAACTCGACCAACGTTCACAAAAACATTGTCTTTCAAATGGGGGAAAAGTTATGTGTTCCTCACATTGATTTTTATTCACAATTTTACAGACTCCGAGATTTTTTTGTACTTCTGCCTTCTACTTGGGATCTATGCTGCAGGTTTAGGCCTTGTATTCTTAAAAAAATAGTTATTCCCTGCAAGCAAATATGAAGACCTTTGCCTAACTAAGGTAGGAACAATAAAAGAATGGATTATCAAACAAATTTTGAGCACGACACATGCAGAGTGAGCTCATCCGGAGCATCTAGTCAATGTTTTGGAAACGAATTCAAAACTTGATAACAGACATGATAAGCTCTAAAGAAATTAAATGAGAAAACAACTGTTGAAATTGACTGCAATGTTTTTTAATTTTATCATTTTACAGGGTTATGGAATGGCCTATGAGGCCTCATACCCATATGGCATATAGTAGATTATAGACTCCTGCTTCCCATTCTAAATTTTAGAGGACTACTGCCTCTAAAAACTACAATGAAATGTTAGCAAATGTAATAAAGTTGATGTACATGTTATATACATATATTACAAAGCATCAAGTGAGGAGGCCTAAAAATCAAGCCTTCTAAAACCCACGTCTGATTAACTGCAATCCATTTGGCACTCCCATTGTTTTCAAGAAACGCGTGCAGAGAAGACTGCATAGTGAGTAAAACATATTCCGTGATTACTATACAATTTTCTAAATATTTCTACATAAGTTTAGCCAACTTCTTGAGAGAGGTGATTTTATGCCTCTTCTAGTAATTTTTTACAGACAATGTCAGGTTACAACTCTTGGGACTAACTACACAGACACACACTAGAAAGATGTATAAATTCCTTCATTGGTATGATCAGCATACCTTATGAGAACGTCCTCCCAGGGAGAACTTTTTGCCGTATAAATAGCCTGAAAGCAGCCACTGCTGCATCATGAAGTGGGGGCTCAATAGCAGTGCCAGATTGCTCCAGTGGGCGTGCAGGCTGTAAACAACTTTGCAAGAAAGCAGTAACCTCAAATGCCAATGATGGAAAAGTAACAGCACACCATGCAACAGGCTCCAGCATCTCTCTCAGAACATCAGCAGTACAGGCTGCATTAATCCGCAAAGATTTTACATGCACCACAGCCTGTAGGTAGAGTGTAGTGAGGAAACAGATTTGAGGCAACAAAACGAATATTTTGCATGTTTCTAATAACCCGGAAATCTTACAAATATAGATATAAGACTAACCACGATTATTTTGTAGTGCTGTCCAAGAAATAAATATTTCACTCTCTTAAAAATGAAAGCTAGATTTGAGACACTGCGAGATGAATTCCCACTTTTGAGTAACAAAAATTAAAGTTTTAAAACAAGTCTCCCATCTAAAATGCTTCTTGGTTAGAAAATAAGTACCTCAAACAGGCAAGATCCTCCAAACAAATATCATTACTCACACCATTGAGTTTCGTTGGAAACACTTATCAAATAAAAAGATTTAAGAGATCAGAAGTGCAGTACTTTTAATACATCGTACTTCTAGTAAATATATGATAGATCTATGACTTGAATGCAAATACAATCCTGCATTATTTGGACAAATCATGTCCCTGCAACCATTGCCGCATTAAAAATCATTCTTGTCAAATTGAAGTTCCATAAAACCCTAAAGGCTAGAAGTATTTCCCAAGGAACAATCTTTTGTTAAGCATCTTAGAAGTCTTTTTCCCCAGCTTCTGATGTAGTAAGTCCAGGAGTCTCAAGCAAGAATGTTTAGAAAGAACTACATGCAAAATAGAGATGAACAAAACACAAGTATTTGAACATTACATTTGAGAGAAGAGTTATCCATTATATACTGGCCAAGTTGCCACTTTCTTCTAGGAATGGTGTTGGAGAATCAATGTGTTATTCAAATACGAAACCCAATTCACTAAATAATCACATCATAATCAAAGATAAATCATAATCGAAGTTGCACTGAAACAGATACAGGAACGGATACAAATATATGGGGCAAACATATATGGCGTTTGTTGATGTTTTGGTAGCTGCGGGAGGTATTAACCTTCAAGTGTAACCTTGGTAGCTACTCGACTGCTGCCTGAAAAGAAAATTTTTGGGCACTCTGCCCACTACCTAGACAATTCAAGGGCTGCTCGGCTGCTGCCCAAAAATTTCTGGGCAATCTGCCTGCTGCCCGACCCCTGTTGGGTCTGCCCGCGGCTTCCTAGCCCCCTGTTAGACAACTTTCGGCCCTCTGCGATTGTCTGCGGCCTGCTGGTGGCCCGCGGCCAGTCCTGGAAGCTGGCCCATTGTGCTGACCTCCACCGCCACCGTCAAATCTCCCACGCAGCTGTTGCTGCAATTTCTTACATAGCCCGACTGCTCTAACTCTTATTCGGCAGCACACACCACGACCACACAGCCTGCGCTTGTCAACTAGCCGCACTCTCCTCGGATCTTCAGCTCGTCGACGGTTGTCTGACTCAACTCCTACCATCTTTTCCTCAGCAGCTCGAGCCTCACGCTATCACATGCGTGTATCCTTTTTCCTTTGCGGCTGCTTCAGACCTCCGACGGCTTCGTCTCACTTTCGCACCCGACCGTCAAGTCGGTTCCTAGTCGTTTGCCACTCGATCCACTTATTGTGCCAGCTACTTCTCACATGACGGCCTCAATCTCCTCTGCTCACAATCGGTTGTCGTTCGCCTTGTTGCCTTACCAACGGGCTACTCCCTGCCGCCGGCACTACTCAGCCACAACTGCCACCTGCTCCTCTACCGGCGGATTTACTTCAGCGCACGTCCAAATAACACTACCCACAATCTCAGCAGTTGATCGTCCAAGCCTGCACGCTCGATCTCCTTCAGTCAATCTGCAGCAACGATCTCAACACCCATGTGTCCATACGGAGGTCGTACAATCCGTACGTTGTACAGTGCGACCGCACAGCGTACGATACTTCCCCTCTTTTTTTAATTTAACCACAGCTAGAAAAAATTCCGCAGACCTGTCTTTTCGCTGCCAAATCTTGATCTTGTGTTCCTGGTTTCCTCAGAGTCTCGGCTCTGATACCATGTTAAATAACCTGAACCTAGTACTCGATCATTAATTCCGAGCAAAACACATTTACTGAATAATATTACAGCTAGGTTATTAACGATAAATCAGCGGAAGCGTTAACAACAGAGACCAAACATCACATTGCACAAGATATTTCTGGGTAAACAACCCCTCGAAAAAACCTTGCGGAAAAATCAGATCTGTGATGATCTTATTAAATAAAATCAAGGCTCCCGTCCTCGGATAATGGCCCTTCTAAGGGAATACAAATGCAGCAAGATCGGTGTTTTGATCTCGCTGGCAGCTACTTTCCTTGCTGCCCCCTTGCACCCTTTCTCTTTGTGTACCGTCACAACCCTAGATCTCCTAAAATGTTCTACCACTGAGATCTAATCTCGAATGCCACATACTTTAGCATTTAATTAAATTAAACTCACTTTATTACAAAAGTACATTCACTTTATTAATCACTTAATAAAGTGAATCTTCTAAGGCTCTAAGAGGTTACAAGGACGACTCCCACGTGTTCACACAAACCCACGTGGAAGTACCTGTCTGATGCTACTAAAAACATCAACAGCTCATGTGTTGGAGGATTATGAGAGTCATTTGTCTCCATTTGATGTATTTTGCCCATGGTTTTGACTTGGGCCAATGGTTTTTGCTCATGGTTTTGAGTTAGCACATTGTATTACACCTTGTATTAAGGAGGCTCCTTAGCTATAAAAGGAGGATGTCTCTCTCATTTTCATTTGTTGGAAATTAACGAGAAAACTTGCCTAGAAAGTTCTTGTGCATCTATATTCTTCTATGTGATGTTTTTAGAATATTTATCAAGGGTTTAGATAGAATTATTTTCAAGTTTGTTGGAGGACAGAGCTATTACAAGGCCAAAGAAGTGCATCTTGCTCCACTTGGAGGGGCAACTAAGGTATAGAGTTCTTGCCTTACTCTCTTTGACCATTGAAGTTTTTGTTCCTTTGCATTGAAGTAGGACGTCTAGGGGCTCTTCCCTCTTGCAATGGTCATGTTTTATGATCACCTTGATAGTAGTTGGAGAGGCTCCCTAAAGGACCAATTCCCCTATCCAAATCTGAAGAATCCTATTAGCCTTAGACAATGCTTAATAGGAAATACTCTTAGGTGCCCTCAACATTGTTTCGCCTTTAAACCCTAAGCTTCACCTAGACTTCTGTAGTGACACCATAGCCCTTTCTAGGCAGTAGTTTATCCTTTTTTTCAACGAAAAAATCCCAAAAACCCATTTTTTTGTTTCCTTTCCTTTTTTTGTTTGTCTTTTGCAATCTAGGGTTTAAGCTTGCTTCATCTTTTCAATCTAGATTGTGCTTGGATCTAAGTGGTTTTCTTTGTTATACCTCAATAGTACTTGGATCTCACATATGCTAATTGGTTCTTCAAGAAATATCTTTGGTGTTAGCATTGTTAGGGTATTGATCTCACTTCATTGGTTTATCTTTGGAATCTAACCCTAATACTTGAAGGCACCCTTGAGATTGTTTGAGTTTAGTTATTTATTGTGGGTTGATTAAGTTTATACTTGGAAATGTGTGGCCTAGCTCTTATTTAACAACATTCATCAAGGAATTGTGCCAACATTGAATCATTTTAATGGTATAAATACATAAACAAGGTAAATCGATGATGAAATAGGTGGGAATTGTTAGAATTTTAAATTTTCTAGTTACACAATTACAATTACTTAATCCAATAGCAACTGTAGTAGGATCACTGAAAGATAGACAATCACAGATACAATAGAACACAAAGATTATCCTGGGAAACCATCGTGGCGGAGAAAACCCAGCAACCAAAATCCTCAATATAGATTCCTTCAACCAGTACAATGATGCGATATAGCTCTCCAAGAAAGACCAAGACCAAAACACAAAAAGAACCAGTCTCTAAGACTTGTGCGCTAGACCTTCTTATGCGCTCCAAGATGCACAAGAGAAGTGTGTGAGTGTGTGTCCAAATCAGAGGAACCTGTCATCTATTTATACACAACATTGTATCTTGAAGAGACATGACTCTTGACCTAACTGTGAGATCGGAAGACTTATGCGCTCCAAGATGCACAAGAGAAGTGTGTGAGTGTGTGTCCAAATCAGAGGAACCTGTCATCTATTTATACACAACATTGTATCTTGAAGAGACATGACTCTTGACCTAACTAACCCATAAAACAGGATCGACTAGTCATAATGGGGCTTTTTACAATTATAAGTAAAATACCAATAATATAATAATTTATGTTAAGCCGACTTGTACAAAAAAATTATAATAATCTTTTAAAGGTTTGACTAAAACAAATATACAAGAATATATTTTGTAGTTACACCAAAAATATCAACACTCCCTCTTAACTAGTAAGGTATTCTTTCCAGACACAAACTCCAAGTTCGATACCACATGAGCTCACATCCATTGACTGTTGAACATGTGAATCTATACATCCT
>CBVK0100650375.1:0-10480 GCA_900067695.1 Picea abies
ATATATATATATATATATATATATATATATATATATATATAATAGAATGACACGTCCACAAGTGATCAAGAATGATCATAACATTTGTTACTACCATGGAATGTGATATATATATATATATATAAGTGTTATGAATAGAATGACAACTCCACAAGTGATCTAGAATGATCATAACATTTGTGATTATCATGGAATGTGGAAGGTGGGTAATTAATAAATGATTTATAAGTATGTGTATCAATCAGAAATAGTATAAAGTAGACCCAATAATTTGAACAAGTCATTTTCACACATTGAGAATGCAACATATAAAGATGGTCAAACATTTTTAACAAAATCAAATATAGATTTGTTTTGGGTTATCTAAGTTTAGATTTATTATTATTATTATTATTATTATTATAACAAGATCGAGTATACTTTTATTAGATAATTGTTTAGCATGATCATACATATATGAAATAACTGTCCAAAAAAACATTCAAAGAAATGTCCAAAATTTGGAACTAACTCTTTGTGAAAACAAAATAATCATTCAAAAAATATTTTTGAAAACTATTACATGTATATATTTAGACAAATACTCCTAATATCAGGAAAACTTTAGAAAACATCAGACATATTGCTGAATAAAAACATTATAGCTACTAACTTCATCTTAATTCTTTGCATTGGTCATGAAATTATAATCCACATTAAACATTTCCACATCCCCCTCATGTTTTTTTAATGTTTCATCTTCTTTGACCTCCTCCACTACAGACCCAATAGACAATGTAGCAATTGAATGTGTTAGGGAATTGTTTCTAACTAGACCCAAAACTAGGTGTGGGAGAGGAGCACGATCCTTTATTTGTCTCTTATAACTATGTAGGGTTTCCATAATGAAAGCAACTTCAAAATTCCTAAGCTCTTCCTGGGAGTGCATGTAGTTCCCTCTTTTGATTTGACTACTTTGACTTATTAGTGCATATTATTAGACGACATTTTTATTTCAAAATGACTCGGTTTATTAACATATGGTATAATGATGAACTTAAACCCTTGTGACTATCTTGGATTTAATTTAATTGAATTAATGGTATTTTTGAATGACTCTTGTTTTAACGTCTATATGGAAATCACGAATGAATAAATTGTATATCGATATGAGGTAACTAATGGTATTCATCCACATGGTTATGAAACATCAAAATGATGTGTGTGTGTGTGTGTGTGTGTGTGTGTGTGTGTGTGTGAGAGAGAGAGAGAGAGAGAGAGAGAGAGAGATAATTAATTGTTAGATGCTATTGATGGTTTTCCAAGTGCGATAGGGTAGCCACATCGATACATTGACATGCGATTGCATCAAAATCATACAAACTTCAGATTGAGTCAAGACATTATGATATATCACATAGTCAATGATATGTTTTTTAATTTATGATTATGAAATTTGATGTATTGGTTTAAGTGTGTGCAAGAACGAGGAATGTGCTTTCCAATCAGTGCACATATGGGTAATGGAGTTATATGGAATATATACATGGTATCACGAAGAGAGGAGGAACAATATCCATGTTTCCACCTACTAGCACTTTTTTACCATGTTCTAGATTGAAAAATTTATGGTAATTATATCTAATGGTTGCATGTTTTCATGAGAGTAGGTTATGGATTCAATAATTCATGAGGTTTAGCTAAATGGTGCACAACAAGATTTCATCTGTATTCTCTTTTGACACAACTACAATGGTAATATAAATTATGTTAAATTGATTAAATATTTTAAGGAAATAATAGAGATAACAATTTGTGCAATCATTGAAATGGAAGTTGCTAAGTCGATGCTACCGATATAACACGAAGTGATTGGTTATTGTAATTTTGTATAAGAAAAAAAATATACACATAAACTTACTTTTACAAGCCTTGCGATACTTATGTGCAACCTCGTGCATTTTACAAGGCCAATTAAAAAAAATAGAAATATATCTTTTATTTGATTGCACATTTATGTTATCGTCAACTTGAGTGTTTAACACCAAGAGGAGTGTTACATGTGGTATTAGAGTGTGTTTCAACATGCTAGGGCCTTGGACCCACCATCTTACTTCTACATTATTTTCTTTTTATATAATCAAAATATTTGAAAATCAAATTAATTAAATTTAAATTCTTTCCTCATATTAGGTTAGACATGGACATAAGAGGAAGGAGGGATTGAGGTGTGTGTCCTCCAAATGATCTCTAAACTACCATGTATATTCCAATAGAATAGTTCATCATAACAAATATTGTATTATGTGAAATATTTTTATTATGTAGGTTTATTTCCTTAGATCTCATATTTGTTAGCATTAGCTTATTGCTCAAGTTTATGAAAATAAATAAAATATGAAATAACTAATATATGAAAATGAAATAACAAGGAAATGAACACACCATCCACACAAATGAACACAATATATATCCTAGGAAACCTGAAACAAGAGAAAACCCAACTAGAAGATGAGTCCTATTCTCTGCTCTATTGTCTTATGTTATGAAAATGCAAATACAAAGAAAGGGGAACTCACTATGGAGTTACCTTTGACATTGTGGCATGAATGGAAGCTATAAAATATTGTTCCCCCTTTTTTATGCTCTCAAATCCCACTCCTATATTCTTTGCTCAACTTTGGAACAATTACAATGCTAAAAGAATCGAACCCCCTTCTCCTCTTAGTGGCCTAGTATTTAACATCATCTGATAGTCATCCAGGGTTAGGGTTTTTTCATGCATCAACCCTTAATTGGTTCTTCGGTTTTGGACCTTTTAGAATCTTCTTGAAATTTCACACATGAATAGCACATGACTAGCCACCCACATAAGTAATGAGATTTAACGTGGCATCTTCTCAGTACCATGGTAGTCAACATGGTAAGTCAACTTGCGGTAGGCATAACTTCTACATACCAACTTCGATTGAGGTGATTGTTTCACCGTTGGAAAGGTCTATGTGTGTATAAAAGTGTTGAGAGGTTTTGATCTATTCTTACATATTTTGATATCAAAAAATTTGGGTGATGCCTCAAAATGGCTTTGGAAGGTTCTAGACCCAAAATATCCAAACTGGGACCTACCACAAAAATGGGCCCTGTAAGAAAATTCCTCCAATTTTTCTACCCACAAAGTACCAATATAGATGAAAAATTATATAATGATCCATTTGGATCACTAACGTAGCTCACATCTCCATTCTCTTCCTCAAGAATAGAGGAACATACTCGGGAAAAATGCCACGTGCCTTCTTGAGAAGTAATAACTATGATTCATTCCTTATAAACAATGTCGAATGCACTGATAAACATGGTAAAAAGGGAGGAAGGAGGTGTTTTAATTCATGTAGAAGGATCATGAAATCCTCCAAGTGCCAACATTTAAAAACAACTAAAAAAAGTAAAATTTCCAGAATTTTTGGGCTCTACTAATGGAAAGGAAGATAAATCCTAGTTAGAGAACACGGTGATGTGTTTTTCATTAAGAGATTATACTTATAATCTTAAACTGCATATGGGAATATTCTAGTTAAAAGAGAGTGCTTTGTTTTGGTGGAAGACTTTATTACCGCATTTATGAAATGATGTATTTGAGATCAAATGGGAATTGTTTGAGGAGTATTCCATGGAGAAATACCTCTTACAGGAGTTCATTGAGAGACGAATAAATGAGTTTAACTCATTGAGGAAAATCAAAATGGTAGTACTAGAGTACGAGCCCCAAATTCATGAAGTTTCTAAGGTATACACCACATTTAAACACATAAAAGTTGTGAGTTAATAATTTTTATATAAATTAAATTATAATCTCAAATAAAAATTTAGAATATTGTTTCCCACACATTTGATGAGGCAATACAAAGGGATATTATAGATGAGGAGGAACTCATGGGGAATGGTCAGTTAAGATCATCTAGGACTTCAGCTTTAGGAGGTCAGAAAAAACGCTCTCAATCATTTTGAATGTAGGAATGTGTCAAGAGAACATGTGATGAGCACACAATGGTGACAAATAAGAAATGAGAGACTCCTATATATACCATCAACATAGTAGACTCAGCATACACGATGAAATAGTACTGCTACTTTATATCAGTATAAGAGTTAGAGCCAACTTCCCAAGATGGGGCGTTGGACATGTGGAGGGATAAATTTTCAAAGGGATTGTTTGAATGTATAAAAATGAGTTAGTTGGGAGAAGAGTTAGACTAATATTGGTGATCTAGGTAAGGCCCATAGGATCCATGCAATGGTGAACAACCGTAAAACTGAACATCAATTGAGAATACTCAGTACATCATGTAACATAAATGTTATAAGTTTTTCATTGTTAATATATCTAGGAGAAACATAACCTTTTATTTCCCACAATGCATTAGTAATATCAATAAAGATAGAAATTAATTAGGAGGATTTCAATCAAGTAGAAATGGCTTCAAGAGTTAAACAAGGAGTAGGAAAATTGATTAAAGATTACGAGATTGACCTTGGTGTATGCATAAACCAAGTATCATTATATTCAACTACCTTGGGATTCTATGATGTATTTATAAGTAAATAGTGTTTGAATATCTTGAATCAACATTAAATTGTAAGGAAAAAAAGCTTTACTTTATACATGATTTAGGAAATAAAAGAATCCTACTAGGTACAAATTGAGGGGTGTCATTGAGATTTATTTTAGTGTTGTAATTGAAGAAAAGTTTGAGGAAAGGATGTAAGCTAAAGGTTGTAGTTTCTATGAATAAGAAAGATGATACAAAAAATATAGAGAAATACTCTATGTAATCTGAATTCTTAGACGTGTTTCCAGAAGAATTACCTATACTACCACCTACAATACAGCTAGAGTTCATGACTAAACTCGCACCAAGAATAGAAAATATCACATAGGATCCTTACCATTTGATTAGTCTAAAGTTACGAGTTGCAAATGAAACTCGATGAACTCTCAGACATGGGATTTATTTTTCCAAGTATATCACCATGGGGAGTGTCGATGGTATTTGTTAAGAAAAAATATGTATTGTGGAGATTTTTTTATTAATTATCAATAATTAAACAAAGTAGTGATAAGAAACTCATATTGATTTCCTAAAATCTATGATTTATTCTATCAAATGAAAGGGGCTACTCTATTTTCTAAAATTGACTTAAGGTTTGGATATCATCAATTAATAATAAGAAAGAATGATATTCCTAAGGTGGCAATTAAGAAACATTTTGGTCACTATGAATTTGTAGTGGTGCTCTTTGGACTGATGAATGCACTTGGTATATTTATGAGCTTAATGAATGGAGTGTTTCAAAAATATCCCAAGAAGTTCATGCACATTTTTTTGGATGATATTTTGATATATTCCGGAAGAGTGTAAGATCATGAAGAAAAATTAGGTTAATGTTGCAATTTCTTAGAGAGAATAAGATATATGTTAAACTATCTAAGTCTTCATTTTATGAATTAAAGATTCACTCTCTAGGACATATAATTTAAGGAGAAGGAATTGTGGTGGATCTGACAAAGGTAGAGGCTATTATGGAATGACCAATGCCTACTAAAGTACACAAAGTACATAGTTTTATGGGTTTGAATGGAAACTATAGAAGTTTTGTAGAAGGTTTTTTGAAGATTGTAAATCCTTTTACTGAGTTACAAAATAAGAATAAGAAATTTGTGTGGATGGAACGATGAAAGAAAACATTTCAAGAACTCAAAGAATTATTGATGACAACTCCTATACTAAAGGTATCGAATACAGACCAAGATTTTTTGGTATGTATGAACATTTCAAAAGAAGTATTGGGTGGAGTATTCATGTAAGAAGGTAGGCTGATTTCCTACACTTTGAAGAAGATTCTAACACGTGAAGAGAATTATGTAATGCATGATCTAGAATGTGATGCAATAGTGCATGGATAAAAATTTTTGAAGATTTACTTGGTAGGAAGAAAAATTGAATTGAAGATAGATCATCATGGAATTCAACATGTATTAACATAAAGTAATCCAAATGATAGACATAGGATGTGATCAGAATTGATGCAGGAGCATCGCCATCAAAGCGCAAGTGGAAGACAACTCAACACACTAGCGAGAATTTTGAAGTGATGATTTTGAATTTAAGAAGGGAATATCATGCAAATATCTTGAAAAGACTGTAATTAAAGAACATATTTAATGATTAGGAGCTGAACCATCGCATGAGATCGATGTGGAATGTATTTTTCTTTAATGTAATAGCTTGCAGTACAGATTCAAAGAGTTTTTTTCTTATCTATCTTTCTCAAACATTTATTGTAATAAATCCTTAGTAGTTGAAATATTTTATTTCTATAGGATAGCACTAAGGTAGTCAGAAGGAAAATATATGCGTACTCTTGTATAAATAAATGTGTTGTTTCCCAAATAAGGTTGTTGGATTTTAGTTGAAGAGTTGTTGGAGATTATTGTAGCCAAAGGCTGCTAAGAGTTTTTGTTGTTGTTGCAATTTAGCTAAGAGTCGCAGAGAGATGCTGAAGAGAATTGTATGAACCTATGTACATATCATTTGAATGAATATAACAGAGAAGCATTGATCCACATGTTTTGTGTTGTTGTTACTATGTCTATATGAATGAATGAATGGTAGGCTTTCTGTTAATTTGCAATTCTCTGTTATTACTTGTTCTTAGGTTATGAATGCATTTACATGGTTGAATGTATGAATCTGTGAGATATTATATAAGTTTCAATTGTTTCTCTTCTATGAGCCTGTGCAAGGAGTGCATAGTGTATGTAAGGTGTGCATTGACAAAGTCTGTTTCAACTCAGAAGATCAGAAGAGATAACGTGAAAATTTTGATTGCAAGGAGTGCATAAGTGTTCACAAGGTGTGTGTTGACAAAGTTTGTTTTGACTCAGAAGTTCAAGAAGGATAGTTTGAGAGTGTGCGTAGGCAGAAACACACTTAGAGTCATATTGTTCAGGAGGAACAAGTGAGCCTTTAAGAACTATTTCAAGGAGTGCATAGTCACCCATCAAGATTTAGTTTTAAGGAATCATGTCGCAAGGTGTGTGTAGGGTTGATACTTGGCTAAGTATCAAAGAAGTCATTCTGAGAAGTTCAGAGTGTAGAGGAGGAACAAGTCCAAGAGAGATAACTTGGAGCTTTGTATGTAGAGAGTGCATATTGTCCACAAGGAGTGCATTAACATAGTATTTTGACTTAGGAGCTCAGGAGGAGAAACGTAAGTTTGTTTGCAGAAGAGTGAGAAGACATGTTGCAAGGTGTGCACAGAGTCAAAATTTGACTAAGTGTTGAATAAATGTGTGAAGGAGTCAAAGTGTTCAAGGAAGAAAAAGATCAAAAGAGGTACCGATGAGAATCCTTCAAGAGGGAGGAGCCCTTTAAAAATTTCATAAATTAACAAGCAAGATCCATCCAAGAGGAAGCGGGACCATTCCATATCGTCAGATCCGGGAGGGTTGCACAAAGGATAGTTGTGGATTCTTTTGGCACTTCGCGGTTCGGAGTGTTTTGAAGTATTGAGGAGCGAGGACCACCAAAGTCCTCAAGCCATGGATAAATACTTATTCGTTGATTGTGTAGACACGTGGCATCATCTTTGTCACTTCGGTGATAGATTATTTTAGAGGAAAAAGGAGTTGTAGCGTTCGAAACTCTCAAATGTCGAAGTCCAAAATAGATCGCAGTCGTTCGTCATCAGAGGAGTGAGGACCATAGATTGGGTCTGAGTGTTTTTTCTCGTTCAGAGCTGTAGTAAAATGGGATCAACTACATCCAAATCATCCAAAGCCCAAATTTGCGAAGGGTTTGTTCCAAGGTTATATGTCATGGTCATATTGAAGAAGAGCCTAGAGGAGGAGCTAGCGCTTGTCGTTTAGCATAACCAAAAGCACTAGAGAGCAAGGTCATGGGTGTATTAAACCTGCATGGTAAGAAAAGGGGGCATGTGTAAATTGTTTTAGGGTCTATTGGAGGCCCGAGGAGCTAATTTGGATTAGGTAATTGAAGATCCTTGACCGGGAGGTTGTAGAGCCCCTAGGAGAGGGGGGGCGGGGGAGGGGTTACATCAAGTGGTATCAGAGAAGAAAATTTCTTGTAGACAGTACGAAAAGGGAAAAAGAGATAGACTAATATCATCAAGGGGTATCGAATACATCAAGTGGTAGTTGTGTGGAGAAAATGCCAACACAATGCTTCCTAGAAGACATGCAGAGCCACCTTTATAAAATCGAGTTGTGGAAAGGGAGATGAGAGAAATTTGCGCAAGATTGGATGCTATGGCAACATCACAAAAGAGAGAACCTGATGTTGGAGACATCAGTGATGCAAAAAATGAAGAAGTGGAAATTGAGGAAGCTGTAGGAGAGGATGTTGCAGAGGAATGCTTGTTAAAAGTTTTTGTTAAATTGAGAGCTAGAGAAAATACATACATGCCGATGTATGAAGGAAATTTAGATGATGAAGAATTGTTGGATTGGATAAGATCAATGGACAAGTACTTCAACTATGAAGATGTCGATGAGGAGAAAAAAGTGAAGCATGTTGTCACTAGGTTGAAAGGACATGCAGCGTTGTGGTGGGATGAACTGCAGGTTGAAAAAAGATGCAAAGGAAAACAAAAGATCAAGAACTGGGATAGAATGGTAACGAAGTTGAAGGCTAAATTCATACCCAAGGACTATCAGATAAATCTGTTCAGGAAATTGTAGAACCTGAGGTAGAAGGTAATGACAGTGAAGTAGTACACAGAGGAGTTTTACAAACTGAACATTAGAGCTAGATAGAGAGAGAAATATGATGAAAAGGTTGCTAGATATATAAATGGCATGAGATACGCAATCGAGGATGAAATCAACATGATGACAGTAAGGAAAGTGGAGGACACTTATTAGATTGTGTTGAAGGAAGATGAGAAGTTGGACAAAAAACAGAGCCAGCAAAGCAAAGGAAGGATTCTAAACAAGGCATAGAATCCCAAGGTTGAGACTGAAAAACCACACAGTCACTCAGAAAGAGGAGGAATTTTCTAGGGGAGACAATATGGT
Source organism: Picea abies (assembly GCA_900067695.1). Taxonomy (NCBI): domain Eukaryota; kingdom Viridiplantae; phylum Streptophyta; class Pinopsida; order Pinales; family Pinaceae; genus Picea; species Picea abies. Next base: position 9,074 of record CBVK0100650375.1, read on the forward strand.
GGAAGAAACTCTTTTTTAGAGGAAGAGGTAGAGGAGGAGAAGTGAAGTGTTATTCATGTAGAAAGACATGACACATGTCTTGGGAATGCTCTGACAGAAAGAAAGAAGGATGAGTTGAAGCTCAAATTTTAGAAGTGGAGAAGCAGAAGGTGCAAAAGACGAGAGGTCTTTGATGATGAAGAGGGTTCTCTTGAAGCCAAAAAAAGAGGTTGAAAAACTAGTGCAGAGGAATAATTTGTTTAGAACTTCTTGCAAGACTAAAGATAGAGTATGCAAGGTGATAATTTATAGTGGGAGCATTGATAACTTAGTATCCACAGAGATGGTGGAGAAATTGTGATAACTTAGTATCCACAGAGATGGTGGAGAAATTGGAGCTAGATACAAATGCACATTCGAGTCCATATAGAGTCTCATGGTTGCAGAAAGGACACCAGGTAATGGTAACTAAACATTGCCTAGTTGACTTTAAGATAGTAGGATATAGAGATGAGATTTTATGTGATGTGATTCCCATGGATGTATGTCATGTTTTGTTGGGGAGACCATGGAAGTTTGACAGAAATTTCATTCATGATGGGAGAAAGAATACTTATAATTTGGAGAAGAATGGTAGGACACACATGTTACTACCAATAGAGGAAAAGAAGGTAAAGGAAGAACCCAGCACAAGTATACTTCTCATGAGTGGGACGGAACTCCTGAGTGAATTCAAGAAAGAACAGGAGATGCAGTTTGTTATGGTAAGAAAACCCAGAGTTTTCCTTACAATTACTTCTATGGATGATCTGCCTAAAGAAATTTAGGAGCTGTTAGAGAATTTTGTTGACATAGTAGTGGATGAGTTACCAAGCTCATTTCCACCTACCAGGAGTATCAACCATCACATTGATATAATACCAAGAGCGAGTCTGCCGAAAAAAACAACGTATAGATTAACCCCTCAAGAGAATGAGGAGATGAAGAGACAAGTCCAGGATTTAATGGAAAAGGGTTTGGTCAGAAAAATCAAGACAAGTCCATGCGTAGTACCAACTATGTTGAGTCCAAAGAAGGATGGAGGATGGAGAATGTCTCCAGACTCAATATCCATAAACAAAATCATTATCATGAACATATTTCCTTTAACAAGGATGGATGACTTAATGGATTGTCTGAGTGGAGAAAATTATTTTTCAAAGATAGACCTGAAGAGTGGATATCACCAGATAAAAAAGAGAGAAGTTGATGAGTGGAAAACAACCTTCAAAAAAAACGAAGGGTTGTATGACTGACTTGTTATTCCATTTTTCTTAAAAAATTCCCCGAGTACTTTTATGAGGTTGATGAATGAGTTATTGAAAGATTTCATTGGTATGTTTGTGATTGTATATCTGGATGACATATTAGTCTTCAGTAAAACTGAAG
>CBVK0100650380.1:0-17797 GCA_900067695.1 Picea abies
AAAGACTCTTAAGAGCTTGCATGGATTTCTAGGATTAACAGGGTATTATCGCAAGTTTTGTAATAATTATGGGAAGATTGCAGCACCTCTCATTGCTCTCCTAAAAAAGAACTCTTTCACTTGGACTCTAGCCAATGCTCAAGCTTTTCAATCCTTGAAGATGGCCATGTGGACCAGTCCATTCCTCGCCCTTCCCAATTTCACAAAGACCTTTGTGTTGGAATGTGATGCCTGAGGGAAAGGAATTAGTGTTGTCCTTATGCAAGAGGGTTGACGTTTGGCCTTTACCAGCAAGCAACTATTTGAAAGAAATCTGGGCAAGTCCATCTATGAAAAGGAAATGTTTGCTATTTTGCATGCCTTGGATCTGTGGCCTCCTTATCTATTGGGGCAATGGTTCCAAATTAAGACATACCATCAAAGCCTCAAGTATTTTCTGGAACAACGCATTTCCTCCCTAGAATAATAGAAATGGGTGACTAAACTCTTTGGATATGATTATGAGATCATTTATAAGAAAGGAAAAGACAATGTGGTTGCGGATGCACTTTCCCTAAAAAATGAAGATGAAGGATCCCTTTTTTCTCTTTCATTCATTGTACTAGATTGGCTCCAAGCCATTCACAAGGAATGTCTACAACATCCCAAAAGTTCACAGTTGATCTAGCAATTTCATTCCAATGATCCATCTTTCCCAGGGTACTCTTGGCTCCATGAGGAACTTAGATACAAAGGCCATTTGTATTCAAGTAAACAATCAAAGATTAAATCCATGGTACTTTCTGAGCTTCATGCTACACCCACAACAGGGCACTCTAGGTTCAACAAAACCTATGACAGGGTCAAATGTTCCTTTTTCTGGGATGGCATGAAATAGGGAATTCGTAATTTTGTAGATGAATGTGATTTGTGTCAACGCAACAAGGGAGAAATAGTCAAATCGTCAGGCACACTACAACCGCTCCCGATTCCACCTGCTATTTGGAAGGATATCTCTATGGATTTTATTACCAGCTTACCCAAATTGGGAAATAAATCTGTCATTATGGTGGTTGTTGATCACCTTTCTAAGTATGCTCATTTTTGTGCCCTTCAACACCCATTTATAGCATCCACGGTGGCTCAAATCTTCATGGATCAGGTCTTCAAGCTTCATGGCATGCCGCACTCTATTGTTTCTGATCGTGACCCAACTTTCACAAGCAATTTTTGGCAAGAACTGTTCAAGATACAAGGCACATAATTGCATCTCAACACAGTGTATCATCCCCAGACTGATGGCCAAATGGAAGTTGTCAACAAGTGTTTGGAAACATATTTGAGGTGTTTTGCCTCAAAAAATTGAAATCAGTGGGCTCAATGGTTACCCCTAGTTGAATGGTGGTACAACACTTCATACCATACAGCTACACGTATGACTCCTTTTGAAGTGGTATATGGACAGAATCCACCTTTAGTTCTCTCATACTTACTGGGTGCCTCAAAGGTCCAGGCGGTTGACCTAACACATACAGCTTGAGAGGCTATTCTCCATACCCTCAAAGAGAATTTGGTCATGGCACAGAATCACATGAAGCAACAACCAGATCAAGGTCACTCTGAACGTCAATTTGCATAAGGGGATCAAGTGTTTCTTCGACTGCAACCTTACAAGAAAACTTCCCTCAAAGCTGATAATTGTCAGAAGCTAGCGCCCAAATTTTATGGTCCTTATACCGTGCTCAAGCATGTGGTACAAGTTGCCTATCAGTTCGCTTTTCCCATCCATTTGAAGCTACATCCTATTTTTCATGTTTCATGCTTAAAGAAGGTGATTGGAGCTAAGTGCAAAATTCAAACCAACCTTCTAGAGTTAGTTGAAGAAGGATCCATTTGGCTACAATGAGAAGCAGTTTTGGACCAGCATGAGTGTCACCTATGTCAGAGAACCATCAAGGAAGTGTTAGTCTAGTGGAAATATACAACTCCAGCAGACGCCACTTGGGAACCAACTACCATTCTGCAACAATTTCCTCATCTCAAGCCTTGAGGACAAGGTTGTTTTTAAGGGGGCAGACATGTTAGGGTCCTAACCCGCACATAGGTAGAACAAGATATTCAGATGTAATAAAGGTCAAAGTTAATAAGGACTTTCAATAAAATAGAATAAGGAAGATGTAAGAAGACCTAATAGAAGCTTTCGCTTCTAGAAGGATCTTCCTCTAGATGATTCTTTTTAGTATAAATAGGAGTCGAGGGTATGAGAACCCTAGATTGGATATTATTGCAATAGATATTTTCTCAACTGGATGTTGCCTCCTCGAAGAGGCCCGTGAACATTTCTTTCATATTCAAAGTGTTATTTCTGTTGTTATTCTTATATCATTTAAGTGTTATTGTGGTGAATGTTTTGGTTATATTGATATTATTCTTCCATTACTAGCTTTTTATTTATGTTCTACATACATTTTATATCTGGTATATTACAGACCAATTCTCATAGATGATAGGCATATTAAATGTATATACAAGATAAGTAAGTTTTCATTTATTAGGTAGGTGAAGGATGGAGTGTTATCGAGAACTATCTCACTTATAATTTCAGTTTTATGGGAATTTAGAGAAGAGTTGAACAACTCCATAGCTGTTTTTTGTGTGTATGCTTTGTTTTGTGTATGGTTTCCTCTGCTTGAACTTGAACAATGTCATATTGGATCAATAGCTTGAATTCCCACATTGATTCTCTTCAGATAACGAATCTTGAGCTCATTCACTCCACCACAGAAAATGAAATACATTCTCTATTTTCTTTTACTGAAAAAAATGGATTTTTTTATCTACCTTTTCCATGGGGAACCAGATCATGAAAGAAGTCAACAAATCTGAAACTACTTCCCATCAAATAGTTATACACAATTTCAAAACTGTGCACAGAGATATAAATTTTAGAGAGCAGAAAAAATGTTGATTTTCAATATCTTGAAGTGCATTTGTAAGAATCATCCTTTCAATATCCACAATAGAAATTTTTCCCCAATCCACCGTGAAGAACTATTCCCAGAGAATTACAAGGGGAAGCAAGTTCTCGTTCAAAAACATAAATGTTATATTCAACATCTCGATGAGATTCACATGCAACATTAAGATAGATTTAACCAATATGTTTGTGGAAAATTCTTGATAGCTAAGGATCCTAAGTGAAGGGGGTGGGAGTATAGTGGGTCTAATGGTTAAGAACATGTGTTTCCTCCTAAGAGGTCACAAGTTCAAATCCAGAGGAGGTAGGGTATGTATACCTCAGTAGAATTTACGAGCACTATCTCTCTAGAGGTGAACCTTCTTCTTCTACTAATGCTAACTACTCTTTAACAGAAAACAAGGATTCTCAATCAGATCTTAGCTTCGAAAAATATGAAAAGAAGGATCATAGAATAAGATCCAACTCATCAGATCCAATCTCTTCCCTCATAGCTTCGAAAAATATGACAATAAGGATCATAGCCTAAGATCCAACTCATCATATCCAATCTCTCCCCCTCACTACTCATGAATCCTCTCATCTTTCCACAACTTGACCACTTCTTCCATGCTAAGAGCCCTAAGAAAAAACTTGCAATGAGTGAGGCATAACACCCAAAATATTCAACCGTTGTAGGTTTGAGAGGGATTCTCATTGGATTCTACTTCATCGATTGTCGAGCAGATCCCTTTTCTTGGTCACCTCCCAATGTCCTCAGAGAGACAAAGATATCAATGGAAGGTGTCAATACCTTCCTATAAACAAACATCCATATAAACAAATATCACCTTAGATGTTATACATCTATTTTGACCTTTAATTTCCAACGGACTATGTCACTCTATATGAATGGAAGACTATTTCTTTCACAAATGCATCAAATAATTCTAATGCACAAAAAATACAACAACTTCTACAACTTAAGCATACTCTCTCTACCCTACTCCTACTCCTGACAACACATGGTATTACATCCTCATGACTCTCATCTTTCTGGGCTTTCCCTAGATCCTCACGACTATCATCTTTCTGGGATTTCTTGTGAGGGAGTCACATCCACTTTAGCAATTAAAATAAGAACATGAGATAGCAATTAAGAGAAAAAAAACTTTGTGAAAGAATAATAAAATAATAAAAAATGAATAAGGAATCTAATGGTTGAGTAAGAAATATTAAATATTAAAATTAAAATAAGGGATCTTGATAATAAGTTTAAGGTGGACAATATTAAAAAAGAAATATCAAACAAGTTAACCAATGATCAAGATTGGATTGGTTATGTATGAAAAACATCAACAATCAACAATTGGGAGAAAGAAATAGGTAAAAAAATGAGAAATAATAATTGTTATCCAAAATCTTAAAATAAAGAATAAACTACTAGTACCAATAATAAAAAAGAAAAGGGAAGAATAAGGTAACTATAAGACATGAAAAAACTATAAATTTAGGAATAAATTTGAAATTAAACAAAGAATATAAATTTAAATTTAAAAGAATAGGTCTAATGGTCAAGACAATGTATGAGAGAAGAAAAAAAAGCTACGAAAGAATATTAAAGTAAGAAAAATTAAAATAAAGGATCTAACCTTTGAGTAAGAAATATTAGAAAATAAAATTAAAATAAACGATAAGTTATTAGTACCAATAATAAGAAAGAAAAAGGAAGAATAAGGTAAGGGTAAGGATGGAAAAACCATAAGTTTAGGAATGAAATTGATATTAGACCAAGAATTACAATTTAAAAGAATAGTTGTAATGATCAAGTCAATATATGACAAGATTCCATGATTGGATCACTTTGTAGCCATCTTCACTATTGAAATTATTGGGGTGCTTTTAAATTTTTTGTGCTTCTCTAATGTTATGTGAGGAATAGTGGGCCGTGGGGCCATAATTTTGATTTGGTCAAAGAAAATTAGGGGATTAGATTTAAATGAGTGTTGTGCAATAACTTACTTAGGGATATGGTTGTGGGTTGTGTAAGCTATATGAATTTTGAGATGGGATTTAAAATATCAACTAGTTTGGCCTATGTATGGTGTACTACAAGAGCACGAAACTTCCCAGATTCCTAGGCCAAGCATTGGATCCAATTTTTCCTTAGCTATTTTGAGTAATTGCTTAAGGGTTTTATAGGGTTTGAAAAAGGTTTTGATATATTTTTTAGCTAGAATTTTTGAAATATGATCAACGATACCCTGAATGTAAGTTAGATAAATGTGAGCTAGGGGTGGGGAAGAGGTATCAGGGTTTTAGAAGAGTGGCAAGATCAGCGGAAGGCTTTGTTGATTTGGGATATAGAGTAACCATTGGCCTTAATGGCCTGAGTCAAGTGGGATTTTTATGTCTCGAGGAATTCAAGAGTTGATATTAGAATGGCATGAGTGACTAGAGTCTTTAAAATAAGTTATCTTTCAGTTGGATGATGGTGAGAGATGGATGTATCAGTCACTACGTGTCTTTTTCCGATAAACCTTATGGGTAAGGGAACCATAAGGAATCTAGGAGATGAGAACATATAAGACGGCAAGACAATTATCATTTTTCATTTCCATAGTGAATTGAATATCGAGGGAGATGTTATTAATATAATCATAGAAAGGGATCAAGGAGGGATGACCTTGAGTCCAATCGATGAAGGCATCATATACAAATTTAAACCAACATTTGGGTTTAATATGAAACTTTTTTAGGGATAAGGTCTCAAAATTTGATAAGGTGAATAAAGTAGAAGTAAGAAAATTTTTGATAAGGTTGAGGGTCTCGTGTGATATCCTTAAATTATTCAAAAATAAATTATATCAAAGTTGTTGTTCAAAAAAATAAATTTCCATTTATGAAAATTCAAATTTAGATTTGTGGAAGTATGTAATTATTATTATTATGATTGTGGGACAAAAGTTTGACTTTGCAACTGTGCTCTTTTGATGGACACATGTATGAGAATTTTTTTTTAATAAATTTAATGTTGGAGAACAGATGAAACAACTAGGTTAAAAATAGTTGACTATGAATCCATGAGTGGGGAACATGATTGACTTAACTCAAAGATGATTTTTACAAGTGTAAGAAGTTGAGTTATGTCATTGGTAGCCCATAAAAATTAGGGATTTGTAAAGTTGTAAAATTCCCAAGGAGGGAAAGGAATGGAAAGTCCTAGGCATGAGATAAATACAACATATGTGGGAGGCAAGATGATTCTTAGTATGTTGGGAAAAATAATTGTTTTGTTGTTATGAGAACATATGGTGTTAGGAAAACAATTTTTCTAAACTGTTCAGGGAGACAATGACTAAGGAGTAATACTAAGTTTACCGTTATGGAGTCATGGTGAGGCAGGGGGTCATAATGACAAGTGATCATGTTTTTTATGTATCTACGGTTGGGAGAAATGTGGTTGTTCCATTTGTTTCCTACATGGTTGTTCATATATGTATCTTAACTATGTATTTTCATTTTTTTGAATTGTTATATGTATACATATATTAAGATATGTAGGTTTGCCTCAAGGGCATGATAGACTTATTGATTTTCCTACTTCTTGATTACATGTTAATGTTTCTGGTGGGATTTAACTTGCATTAGTTACAATATTTGTATGTAGGATACATAACTGATTCACATAGATTAAATAGTCACTTAATGGAGATTCTTCTCATACGAAACAAACAACTTTAGAAAAATAAATAAGTGAAATAAAAGAAAAAATATTGTATCGAAGAAATAGTAGGTAAACAGTGTGGTGTTACTTCTGCCTACATGCTATCTCTCAAATGAGTGGAGTGTGGAAAACTCATGTGGTCATAACCCAGTATCAAAGAAGATGAATTAAAAGTCCCAAATATATACATATATATTAATGGAAAATGTTATCTGTACATTAAACCTCAAAATTGTTGATTAGTCCATAGGTTGTTGATGTACACAGGACCTTGTAGATTGTCTTCTAAGAAAAATATTAATGCATTTGGGGTTTTATATATACCCAATAATTATGTATCTAGTTTAAACAAAATTTAAAGAATCTACATCAATTGTCTATAATAGAAGTAAGCGAGCACAAATGTCTCATCGACTTGTGGAAGTGAATATCAGTAAGAATCCATGGAACCCGAGTACCTTTTGAATACTGGACATTTCCCTTCGTGCATTCGAATAACACATTTTCAACCTGTAAAAGGGAAAAACAAAAGTATTAATACTATATCCTAAATTAATTAAAGGAACAAGATAAATAAAATGAGAAGAGGGTGTAAACTTATCTCGGGCCTCAATGGAAATCCAATCATCCTTTTCTTTTCCTTACAAAGTAAGAGACCCGTGAATCAGGAGGAGGAGAAGGCTCATAGAAGTTTGATGGATTCCCTCACAAGAAAAATGATCCATGATTAACCTCAGATCCATACATAATTCAAATATGGATTTGAAGAAAAAAGATACAGTAGCAGAGATTTGTTATTTCTATAAATCCTTTAGATGTTTCATGAATTCATTAAAACACAACGGTTACTACAAAGTTAACCAGTACAATATAAAAATGAATTTATACCACATCTTATCAAAAGGAAGAAATTATTGAGAGTAATATAAAGTCTAATTTCCAAGAGTATTTATAGAGAATAATTTACAAATAAGTAATTGCAGTAAGTGTTTTGCAAAGAGTAATTATCGAGAAGAAATTACAAAGACATAAAAGGATGCAACCTGTATGTATGGATTATTCCGGAGAATTTTTTTATTTTTTTTTAAACATGTTAGTGTAGAGATGCACAAACTTTTCCAAAACACATTTATTGTTCATACAAGAGGAGGTTATTTTTGAATGATACAATACAGGATATATCAACCATCAAAGAAATAACGAGAAGACACAATAAAGTGACATGTATGGTATTTGATATGAGTTACAATTTTTAAAGGGTACAACATGCATGGTTCAGAGACAACTTTATTAATCAAAGGAATGAAAACTGTCAATGCTTCCTTGAGAAGCAGATGGATTCCCTAGCTTTTGGAACCAATATATATACAAATTAATTAAAGAGGAAAGAGAACGGGCTTAAATGAGTTAGACCCATCAATGTTTCCTCACATAACCGACAAAGCCTTACCATAGAATAACTACATAGAACGATATGTTTTCGCATGTTGATAGGGATACAACCAAGACTGAGGGTCACGACCCTTTTCAAGAAAACAATAAGAGACCCAGATAACGATTTTGACGGGCAGTCTGGGAGAATCACTACCAAAAGGATTGGGATTTACTTTCATTGTGGTTACGAATAAAACCATCTATGAAAAAATTCAAGAATGAAACTAATTATTTACAGAACCCTTTTACCATACACAGTATCTCCCAAATACGTTACTATAGTCTATCCAAACCTAATCGAGGTGCGGTAAGGCTTGAAAGGGATAATTTTACAAGCAAGTGCTAATATTACATACAATGGAAGTTTATCCATGGAATTTGAAATTGGAAAAGAACTCAAAAAGATATGGAGCATAGTACCGAAATTATGTTTAAATCATAACAAATAAAAAAAATAGTACCATAAAACTCTTTAAAACAAGTTACTTAACACACAAATATCTTACCTGGTCATACAAAACTACACCAACATTCCTAAGACACGTTGATGCATCTATCTAAACCTAGGGCCAAACTCTACAGAGTAATTTGGTCACAAAGAGTAGCACTATGGAGGGAAACCTAGTGAAACAAGACAAGAATGGTTGAATACGATGAGTGTAATGACTCCTCAATCCCATCGTTCATGTTTTAAAGGGTGACATAGTACGCCCCCCCACTGCCATGTGAATGTGGTGAAATGGAGAACTGGCATTCGATATTTTTTTCAAGTGTCAAAACTCGGGGTACATGGTAGGTAATCCTTATTTAAAGAACCTACTTTATGCTAAATGTGAGCTAAGAACAAATTCAATTCTTAACTTCCGAAGTACATGATTAATTTGACATCCACTATTTCATAAAGAGCCACCGCGTCCCTTGTATTTTCTAGGTAGTGGGACTAAAGGTCATGTTGAGACATTGTTCCACCTATGTTGGTTAAGCTTAATACCTAACACAATTAACTTAACATATGGCCCCTTGGTCGTGACTTGGAGAGAACCCTTTGTTTGTCTTGTTTAAAACTATGTATAAACTTATATGGGGAGGAATCATATAAATAACAATAGCACAATCCATTTTTATAGTTAGGAATTATTCCTCCTAGCATAAAACAATACAAGTTATGGATTAACCTTCATGCACTATAGAATAGTTTAATAGCATAAAACAATACAAGTTATGATTGGGATTTTATTCCTTCTAGTTTAGGATTAAACTAATATGGAGAAAATTCTTTATTATACAACAATAGTATAAGAAACTTAATGAGAAGATATCTTGATGGATAGAATAATAGTCTTCTCTCATGAATAACTTTATTGGAAAGTAGACTATAGTTTTTCCCCTTCGAAAAAAAATTGTTTTAGCAATTTTTGGGGTACATTTCATATGGTATTAGAGTTGCTAGTTACAACACTTAGACCTAAGGGAAACACCAAAAATTTATCTTGCTGAAGGAAAAATATAACAAACAATATTTGTTGTTACAAACATAAAAAAAAATGTCTTTTCTAAAAATGTCACCACATAATGGAGAAGGAGACATACCTTATAGGAAACACAATCAAGATCTCCCTAGAGACGCAGAACATCACATTCAGGGAAGTTCAACCACCCAATTACTAGAAACGATAAAGAATCTTATTGTGGAATTGTAGGTGTTTAAAGATGATAATGAAAAGTTGAAGAAATCTCAAGAAGATTAACTAGAAATAAATGAAACTTTGTTACATAGTATAGAAACAAAGAAGAGTCTAAGAGATAATGAGACAGAAAGAGAGGACAACTCTTATGAGGACACACACATGACAAAAAACAAGGAATCTATAGGAAATAAGAGAAAACAATTGGACCACCTGGAAAGTGAATTCAAAAAGATAAAACTCTCTACCTTTGATGTGGAATCAAATACTGGTGAGGAAGTTGAAGCTTGGTTGCTAGACATAAAGAAAAACTTTCAGATTTATAATTATTCGAGTAATATGAAGTTTAGAATGGCCATTTATAACTTAAAAGGAAAATCTAGTATCTAGTGGCAAGACCTCAAGCTAGCGAAAGGATTGAAAGAAAAACTAATGGAATGGTTATAATTCAAAAATAATTTCAAGGAAAAATACTTATCAAAAACTTATTACGAAATAAATACTAAAGAATTTTATGAATTGCGACTAGGAAAAATGTCTATCCAGATGATATGATTAATAAATTTCTAGATCTTTTGAGGTTTGTGCCTTATATCAAAGAAGATAAGGTGAAAATTCGAAGGTTATTGAGTTGTCTACCACAGTCTTATAAAGACAATTTAATTTGATAATCCAAAATCTTTAAATGAGGTATTTAGGAAGGACAAAATGTGTTATGAACAGTATAAACAGAGATCCGAAATTCCCAAGGCATGGAAAGATAAGAAACAAGATAAATTGAATCAACGCAAGAAAGGTTTCCAACCGTCCCCTTTCCATAACATGACAAAAGGATTCCAAAGGAAGGACTATCCCTCTAACAAACATCATACTCAAGGGGAAAATAAACTAGTTAATTTGGGATTCAAGAAGATAGGGGGCGGCCCTAGAGAACCGTTTAAATGTTGGGAGTGTGGAGAACCACACCTATGGAATAATTGTCCATGCTTAAACCCACCAGTAAAAAATTTGGATCAATTGGAGATATTGGCAGAAGTATGCATAGGATCAATGCATCTTTGGATGGCAGGAAAGAAGATCATCAATCCACTATTATGGAAGTTGAAGGTAAAATTCATAACAATAATGTTTCTATACTAATTGACCCAGGAGCTAGTCTGATTTATATTACTCTAACCTTAATAGGATCGAACAAATTAAAGAAGGTAACCCATGTTAAATCCTAGTTAGTAAAGCTAGAAACATGGATAAAAAGAAAGGTAACAAAACTTGTTTATGATTGTGAACTCATTATAAGTGGTCATAATGCAAAGTTAAACCTGAACATGTTACGTTTAGGTTCATATGACATAATTATCGAAATCGGCTAGTTAGAAAGGCATAAAGTGATATTGAATTGTTATGAAAATCCATTCACATACACAGATGAAAATAATACAGTGAGAACAATAAAGGGAATCAAAAAACTAGTTTCTATTAGACAAATATAAACAATGCAATTCAAGAAATGTATTTATAAGGGTTGCAAATTATATGTTATTCAAGTAACTATTCTTTTAGAAAAAAAAAAGAAAACCAAGTTTGGAAGACTTTGTAGTCCTTCAGGGGTTTAGAGATGTATTCGTAGAAGAGATACTAGAACTACCTCCAATGAGAGAAATAGATTTCTAAATGGATCTACTACCTCGATCTGCCCCAGTATCAAATGTACCTTAAAGAATGAGTATTCTCGAACTAACATAACTAAAAATTAAGTTAAAGGAATTGTTAGATAAAGAATACATCAAAACAAGTGTTTGAACTTGGGGAGCACCATTGTTTTTTGTTAAAAAGAAATATGGAATGCTAAGATTGTGTATTTATTATCATCAAATGAATAAAATGAGGATTAAAAATAAATACCCTTTACCTAGAATCAACAATCTCTTTGACCAGGTTGGAGGAGAAAACATATTCTCTAAGATAGATTTGAGATCTGGTTATCACCAAGTCATGACAAAGGACAAAGATGTAAACAACAAATAATTTAGAATATGTTATGAAAATTAGGAATTTGTAGTGATTCTGTATGGACTTACTAATGAACCAATAAATTTTATGTGTTTGATGAATACTATATTCAACTAGTATTTAGATAAGTTGGTACTTTATTTTTGTCGTTGATATTTTAATCTATTCAAAAATTGAAGAAGAACATGAATAAGATTTGAAAATAGTATTAGAGACTCTAAGAGAACATAAGTTGTATGCTAAGTTTGGTAAATGTTATTTCTACCAAAGGAAGATACAATATTTAGGGCATGCAATATTGGAAAATGGTATTGCAGTAGACCCTGAAAATATTAGAGCCATTATGGAATGGCCTATTCCTAAATATGTAGAAGACATAAGGTCATTCCTGGTGATTATCGGATATTATTGGAGGTTTATCGAAGGATTTTCCAAAATGTCCTATCCAATTACATCACTGCAGAAAAAAGGAATAAAATTTAATTGGTCTAAAAAATGCCAAGAGAGTTTTGACAAACTAAAAGGATTGTTAACTACAATGCCAATCCTTAACGTAACAGATCTAGAAAAATACGTTACAGTTTTTGTGGATGCAAGTAAAGAGGGATTAGGAGGAGTGCTAACACAGGATGGACACATCATCTATTATGAATCACACAAATTAAAGGAACGTGAAAGAAACTACGTAACTCACGATATAGAGTTAGCATCTGTAATACATGTATTGAAAATGCAACGACATTACTTAATCGGAAGAAAATTTGTATTACTAACAGATAACAGTGGTGTAAAACACTTTTTTAGTCAACAATATCTCAATGCAAGACAAGCGACATGGTTGACCTTTTTAAGTGAGTTTGATTTTGAAGTACCATCAAGGGAAAATAAAACAACCTTGTAGATGCAATATTTCGAAAGAGTAATGCGCTATATGAAGTAATTGCCAACAAAGTAGAAAATGATATTGAGGATAGGATTAAATCTGCAATCATAAATGATGAAAAATACATCAAAACAACAGAACAATTGCAAAGAAATGAGGAAAATCCGCACAATACAGATATCAGTATAGATAAAAATGGGTTGTTAAGGCTCAAAGATAGGTTATATGTACCTAACTCTACCGAACTAAATATGATCATTATTGATGAGATGCACAAAAAGGCATATTTTGTTCATCCATGAAACTGAAAAATGATAATAGCCTTAAGAAAACAGTTTTATTGGCCTACCATGAAAAATGAACTAGATGAATACTTGTCTAAATGTTTAGATTGTCAATAGGTAAAGGCTAAGCATCAACATCTGACAGGTCTGTTACAACCTCTACCTATACCTGAATGGAAGTGGGAAATTATTTCAGTGGAATTCATCACAGGTTTTCCTAAGAATCAAAGACAATACAACTCAATTATGGTAGTGATTGATAATATAAGTAAATCTACACATTTTATACATGTGATATCTACTTACAAAGTGATTAATATCGTAGAAATTTTTATGAAAGAAAAAATTAGGTTGCATGGGATTCCTAAGATGGTGATTTCAAATAGAGATGTCAAATTTACATCCAATTTTTAGAAATAATTGTTTGCAGGTTTGAGTACTAATTTGAATTTCAATACAAGTTACCATCCATAAATAGATGGGAAAATAGAATGAACGAATCAAATTATCGAAGACATGTTATGAATGTATGTAAGAAAAAAACCAACTAAGTGGGGAGATTATCTGCATTTAGCTGAATTTGCATACAGTAATGGGTATCAAGCATCATCTAGGATGGGTCCCTTCGAAGTGTTATATGGAAGGAAGTTTACAACCCCAATCAGTTGGGATAATCTGGTTGGAAGGATTATGCTTGGAACAAAAATGATCCAAGAAATGGAAAGGATGGTAAAAAGGGTACAACCGAACTTGAAAGAGGTACAAGATCGACAGAAAATATATGCAAATCTAAAAAGGAGACATCAAGAATTCAAAATTAGAGAGAATGTATATCTCAATGTCAAAGAGAGGATAAGATCTCTAAAACTAGGAATTTGTTCCAAGTTTACGCCAAGATTTTGTGGTATTTTCGATATCTTAACTCGAATTGGACTAGTGGCGTATCAACTAGCACTTCCTGCAAATTTAAAAGTTCATAATGTTTTTCATGTTGCATTATTAAAAATATATATTAATGATCCTACTCACATCATTGATTGGAACATGGTGAAGGTGGAACTAGAAGACGAGTTCCATGCACAACCTCTATGCATTTTGGATAGGAAAGAAATAGTACTTCGAAACAGAGCCATCACCCAGGTAAAAGTGCAATGGAAGCACTTTAGTCCTTAGGAGGCTACTTGGGAATTTGAAAAAGAAATGCATAAATCTTATCCAATTATGTTCTAAGAGATGATTTGAACACTGAGGACAATGTTATACTTAAGGGGGATAGGATTTGATATCCTCAAATTATTCAAAAACAAATTATTTCAAATTTGTTGTTCAAAAACATAAATTTCCATTTATGGAAATTTGAATTTAGATTTGTGGAAGTATGTAATTATTATTTTTATGACTATTGGAAAAAAGTTTGAATTGCCAACTGTCATCTTTTGATGGACACATGTACGAGACAAAATTTTTAATAAATTTAATGCTGGAGAACAGATGGAACAACCAGGTTAAAAATAGTTGACTCTGACTCCATCCCTGGGAAACAGGATTGAGTTAACTTAGAGATGATTTTTACAAGTGTGAGATGTTGATTTTTGTCATTGGCAGCTCCTAAAAATCAGGGATTTGTAAAGATGTGAATTTCCCGAGGGAAAGGAATGGAAAGTACTAGGAATGAGATTAAACCAACATATGTGGGAGGCAAGACGTTTCTTATTATGTTGGGGAAAAATAATTCTTTTGTTGTTATGAGAACATCTGATATTAGGCAAACAATTTTTATGAACTGTGTAGGGAGAGAGTGGCTAAGGAGTGATACTCAATTTACCCTTATGGAGTCATGGTCAGGCTAGGGGGTGATCAATACAAGTGATAGTGGTTGTTTTGTATCTACGGTTGGGAGGAACGTGATTGTTCCATTTTTTTTCAGCATCGTTGTTCTGATATGTATCTTACCTGTGTATTTTCATTTTTCTGAAGTGTTATATGGTTGTTGTTATATATATATATATATATATAGGTGTGCCTCATGGCCATGATAGTTTTATTGATTTTCCTACTGCTTGATTACCTTTTAATGTTTCTTTTGGGATTTGACTTGCATTAGTTACAATATATGTATGTTGGCTACATAATTGATTCACATAGACTAAATAATCACTTTATGGAGATTATTCTCACACGAAACAAACTACTTGAGAAAAAGAAATAAGTGAAATAAAAGAAAATAGATTGTATCGAAGCAATAGTAAGTAAACTGTGTGGTTTTACTTCTTCCTACATGTTATCTCTCGAATAAGTGGAGTGTGGAAAACTCATGCGGTCATAACCCAATATCAAAGTAGATTCATTTAAAAGTCCCAAATATATGCATATATATTAAAAAAAAGGTTATATGTACATTAAACCTTGGAAATGTTGATTAGTCAATAGGTCACTTATGTAAACAGGTCCTTGTAGATTGTCTTCCAAGAAAAATATTAGCACATATGAGGTTTTATATATACCCAATAATTTTGTAGCTAGTTTAAACATAATTTAAAGAATCTACATCAACTGTCTATAACAAAAGTAAGAGAGCACAAATCCCTCATCGACTTGTGGAAGTGAATCTTTGTAGGAAGCCATGGAACCATAGTTCCTTTTGAATACTGGATGTTTCCCTTCATGAATTCAATGCATACATTTTCAACCTCCAAAAGGGAAAAACGAAAGTATGAATACTATATCCTCAATTAATTAAAGGAGCAAGATAAATAAAATGAGAATACGATGTAAACTCATCTCGGGCCTATATGGGAATTCGATCATCCTTTTTTTTCCTTGCGAAGTAAGAATCGCAATAGGTCCACGACTCAGGAGGAGGAGCAGGCTCATAGCAGTCTCATGGATTCCCTCGCAAGAAAATGGATCCATCATTAACCTCAGATCCATACATAATTGAAATATGAATTTTAAGAAAAAAGATAAAGTTGCAAAGATTTATTATTTTTATAAATCCTTTACATGTTTCATGAATTCCTTAAAGCATAGAGGTTACTGCAAAGTCAACCAGTACAATATAAAAATGAATTTACACTAGATCTTATCAGAAGGAAGAAATTACCGAGACTATTACAGAGTCTAATTGCCAAGAGTATTTATAGAGAATAATTTACAATGAAGTAATTGTAGTAAGTATTTTACAGAGAGTAATTACCAAGAAGCAATTATAGAGACATTAAAGGCTTCATTATGTATGCATGAATTATTCTGGAGAAACTTTTTTAATTTTTTTTTAAACATGTTAATGCAAAGTTGCGAAAACATTTGCAAAACACATTTATTGTTCATATAATAGGAGGTTGTTTTTGAATGATATAATACGATATATAGCGACCATCAAAGAAATAATGAGATGGCCCAATAAAGTGGCATGCATGGTATTTGATATGAGTTCCAATTTATGGTAACAATTTATTTGAGGAGTTTTAAAGGATACAACATGCATGGTTCAGACAAAACTTTAGTAATCAAAGGAATGAAAATTGCCAACGCTTCCTTGCAAAGAAGACAGATCTTAGCTTATGGAACCAATATATATACGAAGTAATTACAGAGGACAATGAACGTGATTAAAGTAATTAGAGCCATCAACGTTTCCTCATAGAACTGACAGATCCTTACCATAGGGTAACTACACAAAACAATATTTGTTTGCATGTTTATAGGGATACAAGCAACGCTGAGGGTCACGACCCTTTTCAAAAAAACAATAAGAGACCTAGATAACAATTTTGACGGGAAGTTTGGGAGATTTGTTATCAAAAGGATTGGGATTTACTTTCACCGTGGTTAAGAATAATACCATCTATGAAAAAATTCAAGAATGAAACTAATTATTTACAAAATCTATTTACCATACACAGTATCTCCCAGAGACGTTACTACAGTATATCCAGACCTAAGTTGGGTGAGATAAGACTTGAAAGGGATAACTGTAAAAAAGAGCGCTAATATTACATACAGTGGAAGTTTATCCATGGAATTCAAACTTTGAAAAGAACTCAGACAGATACAGAGCACAGTACCAGAATGTTGTTTAAACCCTAACAGAGAAAAAACATAGTACCATAAAAAATTTCAAAAGAAGCTTCTTAGCACACAGAGATCTTACCTGGTCATACGAAACATGCCTATGTCCATATGGCACGTTGTTGCATCTATATACACCCAGGGTTGAACTCTACAGAGTAATCCGGTCACAAAGCGCAACAATGTGGAGGGAAAACTAGTGAAACAAGACAAGAATGGTCGAATACGATGAGCATAATGGCACCTCGAGCCCATCATTCATATTGTAAATTGTGATAGAGTAGACCCCCCCACTTCTATGTGAAAGTGGTCAAATGGAGAACTCACATTGCATATTATCTTGGACTGTCAGAACTCAGGGTACATGGTAGGTAATCCTTATGTAAAGAACCTTCTTTACCTTAAATGTGAGCTAAGAACAACGTTAGGTCTTAACTTCTAAAGTGAAGGATTGATTTGGCATCCACTATTTTATAAAGAGCCATCGTGTCCTTTGTATTTTCTAAGTAGTGGGACTAAAGGTCATGTTAAGTGATGCAGGAGCATCTCAAGCGAGCCAGCGCGGAGACAACAAACAACTGGACAAGCGCCCAACACAAATTTTGAAATTCTCTTGAAGTTAATGCGCCAATATTAAATGAGATAATTAAGAAGGAGCGCACTTGTATAATGTCAACGGACCTTGAGCGATCCGCTCTCGTCCTTAGTAGGTAGAAGGCATTTATAGTAGTTAATGAAGGTAGATAGAATTGAATGTTAGATTAGACA
>CBVK0100650384.1:0-13244 GCA_900067695.1 Picea abies
AAATTCTCCGTGGAGAATTCGCGAAGTCCCGAGAGATGTTAGATATTGCAGAAGAGCAAGGAGAGTTACGGCGAGCGTTTTTATAAGTGTAAGCTAAGGAGAAATCGGGTCATAGGATCTGAGCCAACAAGGGTCGTTGGATTCACTCGCATAATCTCATTTCATGGATTTCTGAGTTGAAAGTTTAAAACCTTTGCATCAAGATTCATGAGCGGCGAAGTCGCGAGAGAATCGCAGTCATCCATCGGAGGAGGATAGGTGGTAGAGATCAAGGGATCTCGCGAACTCGGAGGTTCGCAAGGTGAGAGCCCAAAGATTGGGTGCTCCAAGTCGTGAGTTGCGAAATCGCGAGGAGCTAGGACAGTCGTAGGATCCAGGTCAAGGGAGGACCGTTGGATCAGAGTCTCATCATACCTATCACGCATTCGGGGGTTTCGTGGGTTGAAGAGCCGAAAGCTTAACATCAGGATTCACGAAGTCGCGAAGTCCGAAACTCCAAAAAGGCAAGAAGTTCCGTTGTGGGACCCGTGTTGACGACGTGTCAGAATTTCGGCATTTCGGCATATCGGCGGATAGGAGGTTGAGACTTTTGGCTCGAAAATATTGAAGTCGCGAATTACAATAAGGAGTAGCGAGGAGTTCGGGATCTCGGCACTTCGGGTGTCGGGATACAAAGGAGGTAGCGCTTCGGGAAGTGAAGTCGCGAAGTGTCGAAGCTGGGCACGAGGGACACGTGGTAGAACTGCAAGGTGGGCCCCTGCTATAGATAGGCTGAGACGTGTTACCTAGTGAAAGGATTCAACACCCATTGACCTCTCGCATCTCAGAGATTCGTGAGATAAGGGAACAAGAGTTCAACCCTTCGACTCGCGAAGTCACGAGTAGCGAGAACGCGAGGAGAAAAGTCAACATCGCTTCTCCGGGTTTCGTGAAAGGAAGGTGCCAAGGTTGGATGCCACAACTTGCGAAGTAGTGAGTAGAGAGGGGAGATAGCGTTAAGCTTAGCTGGTGGTCACGCGTGGAGGGCACTAACAGAGGGGAGATATACCCATTTCGTGATCTCGAGTATCGCGAGATTGGAAAAGAAGAGTCGGGAGCCTCGACTCACGAACTCGCGAGTTGCGAGTTACGACAAGCGCCTCTGGAATTGTGCCTTGGTCATAGCGTTGTGATCACACGGAGAAGTGGAGCTTGCGCCTAGTGCTGTTCGCACGGGGAAGCTACCAAAAAGGACCTATGGATTGATAATTGGTGATTCCAACAGGGAATCTAAAGAGCCGATTCGATTCGAGGGAGATAAAGAACGATCCTGTGAGCAGATCTCAGCCTGAGGGTCGATAGGTCTGCGTCAAGTGGTATCAAATCTTGACTCTGTTTGTATACTTCAGACAGGGAAAGCGAGAAAGAAATCTCAGCCATACCATCGAGAAGAAGAGACAGAAAAACATCCAATCTGATAGAGGATAGGGAGATGTCAAGAGAAAGGGGTAGGCAGGTGCAAAATCCAGCCATGGAAAGAGATATACATGACCTACACGCCAGAGTCGTGGACATGGAAACAAAGTAGAGGCACACAGCTGGTGTTGGAGATGTCAGTGAATTTGAAAGTGAAGATGAAGCTGGACATGAAAGAGAAGAAGTTACAGCAGATGATGCAGCAAATGAACGCCTAATTAGGGTTGTTGCAAGAATGGGTGCTAGGGAAAAAATGGATATTCCAGTATATGAAGGAAACCTAGATGTTGAAGAGCTTCTAGACTGGATTAGAGCTCTGGACACATATTTTGACTATGAAGATGTCGAGGAGGACAAAAAGGTCAAACATGCTGTCACAAGATTGAAAGGACATGCATCATTGTGGTGGGATGAGCTACAAGCTGACAGATGTTGCAAAGACAAGCAGAAAATCAAGAGTTGGGATAGGATGATCGCAAATATGAAGGCAAAATTCATTCCCAGGGATTACCAAATTACTTTGTTTCAAAGAATGCAGAATTTGAGACAGAAGTTGATATCAATAAAGGAGTACACTGAAGAATTCTACAGGCTAAACATCAGGGCAAGTCATCGTGAAAGTGATGATGAAAAAGTTGCTAGGTACATGAATGGTCTGAGATATGACATTCAGGATGAGATGAGCATGATGACCATCCAAACGGTGGAAGATGCTTATCAGATGGCTCTAAAAGCTAAAGAGAAGTTGATCCAAAAACAAGGTCAAAGAGGCCGAGGCAGAAGTCAAGCCAGAGGCAAATCAGTTGCCCAGGATATAAATCAGAAACCCAAGGAAGAGTGGAAGAAACCTCAGACTCAAACTAAGAGAGGTGGAAGCTCACAGAGAGGGTAGTATATCGAATAGAGAGGCCAGTATGTTGATGGAAACATTTTTCCTCGTACCATAGGTAGAGGAAGAGGAAGAGGTGGAGTGGTGAAATGCTTCACATGTGGAAAGGTTGGACATAAATCTTATGAGTGTCCAGACAGAAAGAAAGAAGGTGGTGAAACTCACATTGCCGAAGCGCAAGGGAAGAATGTTGAGGCAGAAGATGCTGAAGGCGGAAGATCACTGATGATGCGAAAAGTTCTCTTAACTCTAGAGAAGGAGGTGGAGAGTTCGGTCCAAAAGAACATACTTTTTCAGACCGCTTACAAGACCAAAGACTGGGCATGCAAAGTCATCATGGACGGTGGTAGCACAGATAATCTCATTTCTACAGAGATGGTAGAAAAGTTGGAGTTGGAGACTATTGAACATCCAAGTCAATACAAAGTTTCATGGCTACAAAAAGGACATCAGGTAAATGTCACTAAACAATGTTTAGTTGAGTTTAAAATAGGAGGGCATAAAGATGAAATACTATGTGATGTTATTCCCATGGATGTTTGTCATCTATTGTTGGGTAGACCGTGGCAATATGACAGGAATGTAATTCATGATGGGAGGAAGAACACATACACCCTAGAGAAAAATGGGAGAACTCACATGCTATTGTCGATTAAGGAAAAAGAGGTGAAACCTGAAGTAAGCAACACTGTACTTCTCATGAGTGGGAAGGAACTTCTTACAGAGGTTAAGAAGAAGGAGGAACCGCAATTCATTGTGGTCAGGAAGCCTACAATTGTTTTAACCAGTACAAGGGTGGATGATCTACCAGAGGAAATCCAAGAGTTACTGGAGGAATTTGTTGACATAGTAGTGGACGAACTACCTCCTTCGTTGCCACCGATCAAAAGTGTGAGTCATCATATTGATCTCATACCTGGAGCTAGTTTTCCAAATAAAGCAGCGTACAGATTGACACCGCAAGAGAATGAAGAAGTCAAAAGACAGGTCCAGGATTTAATGGACAAAGGGTTGATTAGAGAAAGATTGAGTCCATGTGTTGTTCCGGCAGTGCTCAGTCCGAAGAAAGACGAAGGCTGGAGGATGTGTACTGACTCAACAGCAATTAACAAGATTACCATCAAGTATAGATTCCCATTGCCAAGAATGGATGATTTGATGGATTGCTTGAGTGGAGCCAAAAAATTTCGAAGATTGATTTGAAAAGTGGATATCACCATATTCGTATGAGAGAAGGTGATGAATGGAAGACAGCCTTCAAGACTAACGAAGGGTTGTATGAATGGCTTGTTATGTCATTTGGCTTAACGAACGCGCCAAGTACTTTCATGAGGTTGATGAATGAAGTACTGAAGGATTTCATCAGAAAATTTGTCATTGTGTATATTGATGACATACTGGTTTTCAGTAAAACAGAGGCAGAGCATCTGAAACATTTGACTACAATGATGTAGAGGCTACAGCAAGAGAAGTTGTTGATAAACATGAAGAAATCCTCGTTCATGAAGATAGAGCTCATTTATTTGGGTTTTGTTATTTTTGCAGATAAATTGAGGATGGATCCAAATAAGGTGGAGGTAATTAAGAATTGGCCATCACCGAAGAGTATATTTGTGGTGAGAAGTTTTCATGGATTGGCTAGTTTCTACCGGAAGTTCATTAGGAATTTCAGTGGAATTAGTGCACCGATGATGGACACAGTGAAGAGACACAAGTCTTTTCACTAGACAGAAGAGGTTGAGAAAATTTTTAATTTTCTAAAAAGGAAAATCACGGAACAACCAATTTTGGTTTTGCCGGATTTTAAAAAGACACTTCAGGTAAAATGTGATGCAAGTGGATTTGCAATAGGGGCAGTCTTGAGCCAAGAAGACAGGCCGATAGCATACTTCAGTGAGAAGCTGAATGAAGTGAAAGTGAAATACTCCACGTATGACAAGGAGTTCTATGCTATTATTCAGGCATTGAAGAAATGGAGACATTACTTAATCCCGAAGGAGTTTGTCTTATACAGTGACAATCATGCTTTGCAATTTGTGACTCAACAGGAGAAGTTGAATCAAAGACATGTTAAATGGGTTGAATACATGCAGAACTTTACTTTTGTAACTAAGCATATTTCTAGAACTGCTAACAAAGTTGTCGATGCTTTGAGCAGGAAATGTTTGTTGCTGCAGGAGTTCAGAGTCAAAACATTGGGTTTTGATGATCTTAGGGACATGTATAGAGATGATCCAGATTTTAAGGAGGCATATGAAGCAGCTGAGAATCCAATTTTCAAGGACAGAAGTCAATGGACAGAATACATGATCCAGGAAGGATTATTGTTTAAGGGTAATCAACTTTGTATTCAAAAATGCTCCATGAGGGAGAATTTGTTGAAGGAGAAACATAGTGGAGGATTGGTCGAACATTTCGGTCATGACAAGACGTTCTCAAAGTTAAATCAGTCATATTTTTGGCCAGGAATGAGAGCATACATCAAAATATTCGTGGACAAATGTAGAATTTGTCAGCATTCAAAAGGGAAGAGGCAGAATGCAGGCTTTTATCAACCGTTACCCATACCAGAGAGGCCATGGGATGCAGTAATCATGGACTTCATATTGGGGCTGCCGAGAACACAAAGAGGGTTTGACTCGATCTTTGTGGTGGTGGATAGATTTTCTAAGATGGCACACTTTATACCATGTCAGAAAACTAGTGACGCAACTCACATTGCGAATTTGTTTTTCAAAGAAGTCATTTGACTTCACAGCTTACCAAGGAGCATAGTTTCGGATCGAGACACCAAGTTCATGGGACACTTCTGGAGAACCTTATGGAAAAAGATGGGAACAAACTTATCGTTCAGTTCAGCTTATCATCCTCAGATGGATGGACAGACAGAAGTTGTGAACAGAAATTTGGGAGACTTGCTGAGGAGTTTGGTGACAGAATACCACAGTCAGTGGGACAATATTCTGCCACGGGTGGAATTTTCATATAATGATTCAATCAACAGAATGACAGGGAAGAATCCATTCCAAATTTTTTACAGGATGCATCCAAGAGGAGTTTCATAATTGAGAGATTCAGAATAGAATGCAACTAGGAGTGCTAGTGCAAAGGATTTCGCAGAAGCGATGAAGGAACTTCACAGCTAGGTGAAGGAGCGATTGAAAAACTCGAGCCAAGAGTATAAGCACAGAGCAGATCAACACAAGAGACAACTTCAATTTGAGGTTGGTGATTTGACTCTGGCACATCTAAGAAAGGAAAGATTCCCGAAGGGGACATATAACAAACTGAAGATGAAGAAGATCGAACCATGTAAGGTCTTGAAAAAATTTGGGGCAAATGCTTATGAGATTGAATTACCCGATGGGATCGGAATTTCTCCGATATTCAACATCTCAGATTTGTACCCTTACAAAGTTGAGGAAGCATAAGTAGGTAATGAACAACCAGAGGTTCAATGGACTAAACAGATGCCAGTTGCAGAGAAGCCATAGATGGAAAGCATACTGGACAAAAGAGTTAGCAAAACGACCAAAAGAAGGGAATATTTTGAATACTTGGTCAAGTGGAAGGGACATCCAGTTGAAGATATCATCTAGGAGAATGAAGCAGAGATCCAGAAGCATGGACATACTATGCGAGAGCTCATGGATAGGAGCCCATGAAAATTTTCAAGCGAGAGAGTATGATGCAGGAGCATCGCCAACAACAAGCGAGCGGGGGACAAACGCCAACGCATTTTGGCACATGATGAATTGTTTGAAATGTTTTGAAGTTGGATACGCCAAACTTAAATGAGATAATTAAGAAAGGGTGTACTTGTAGATTGTAATCAGACCTTGAGCATCCCACTCTCGTCTGAAGGATTAAGAGGCATTTATGCTAGTAAATGTAAGTAGGTAGACTTGAATTCTTAGATTAGATAGTTTTAGGAGCTGGAGGCAAAATGGATATAGACACCCTCACTTGTATCATTGTAACATTAGCAGCATAATCAATCAAGAAAGCATAGAGAATAAGAAGCATAAAACTGTATAGAAGAACCCATGTATAGAAGTTCTGAGATTAATATATGAAGCTTTGATTCAGACTCATGGTGTTCAAATACTTTCTGTGTATGCATGATTGAATGTTATGCTCATTATTGTTTTACTCTTTCTGATATACATTTGCTTTTATGCCATGTATGTATGATTTCATGTTAATCATTCGAAGTCTAAGAGAGTAAAGAATGAGTTTCAATTGTTTCTCTGTCTAAGTAAGAGTTTTCCTACAAGGAGTGCAGTGAAATTGTCCGCAAGGTGTGCGTTGATAGAAGTCAGAGTTCGTCTCTGCAAGCTCAGGAGGGATAACATTGTTCTCATTCTTGTAGAAGTGCAAGTTAAGCACAGGAGCCGTGCAAAGTGTGTGTTGGCTGAGTAGAGTCTCAGTGTTTGCAACCTGAGCGAAATTGTTGAAGGACTGCTTTCGCAGGGAGTGCGCAGAGTCGAAGAGGTTCAAATACTTGGAAGTATTTGAAGAATTTCCACAAGGAGTGCGTGCAGGAGTCTTCTTGAAGACTCAAGTTGTGGAGAAAGCTCAGGAGGGATAGAGTCTTCGAAGTTTTCGAAGAGAAGCTCAAGAGGGCTAGTGCCTTGAAGTGTTGTAAGAAGGCACAGCGACGTTGTTTTGCAGGTGGATAAGTTTCGTTAAAGAACACTTTGTTCATTTCGCAGGAATCGTCAAGGAGGAATTGGACGGTCGAAATTCTCCGTGGAGAATTCGTGAAGTCCCGAGAGCCGTCAGATCTTGCAGAAGAGCAAGGAGAGTTATGGCGAGCATTTTTCTAAGTGCAAGCTCAGGAGAAATCGGGTCGTAGGATTTGAGCCAACAAGGGTCATTGGATTCACTCACATAATCTCATTTCGTGGATTCGCGAGTTGAAAGTTTAGAACCTTTGCATCAAGATTCACGACCAGCGAAGTTGCGAGAGAATCGTAACCGTCCATCGGAGGAGGACAGGGGGCAAAGATCAAGGGATCTCGCAAACTCGGAGGTTCGCAAGGTGAGAGCCCAAAGATTGGTTGCTCCAAGTCGCAAGTGGCGAAATCGCGAGGAGCTAGGACAATCGTAGGATCCAGGTCAAGTGAGGACCGTTGGATCAGAGTCTCATCATGCCTATTGTGCATTTGGGGGTTTCGTGGGTTGAAGAGTCGAAATCTTAGCATCAGGATTTGCAAAGTCGCGAAGTCTGAAACTCCAAAAAAGTGGGAATTTTCGTTGTGGGATCCGCATTGACGACGTGTCGAAATTTCGACATTTCGGCATATCGGCGGATAGGAGGTTGAGACGTTTGTCCCGAAAATCCCAAAGTCACGAATTACAATAAGGAGTAGCGAGGAGTTTGGGATCTTAGCACTTCGGGTGTCAGGAAACAAAGGAGGTAGCACTTAGGGAAGTGAAGTCGCGAAGTGTCGAAGCTGAGCTCGAGGGACACGTGGTAGAACCGCAAGGTGGGCTCGTGTGATAGATAGGTGGACACGTGTTACCTAGTGAAAGGAGTCAACATCTATTGACCTCTCGCGT
Source organism: Picea abies (assembly GCA_900067695.1). Taxonomy (NCBI): domain Eukaryota; kingdom Viridiplantae; phylum Streptophyta; class Pinopsida; order Pinales; family Pinaceae; genus Picea; species Picea abies. The sequence goes on from CBVK0100650384.1 coordinate 7,910, forward strand.
CTCGGGGATTCGTGAGATAAGGGAACGAGAGTTCAACCCTTCGACTCGCGAAGTCGCAAGTAGCGAGAATGCGAGGAGAAAAGTCAACATCACTTCTCAGGGTTTCGTGAAAGGAAGGTGCCAAGGTTGGATGCCACAACTTGCAAAGTGGTGAGTAGTGAGAGGAGCTAGTGTTAAGATTAGCTGGTGGTCACACATGGAGGGCATTGACAAAGGGGAGCTATACCCATTTCGTGATCTCGAGTATCAAGAGATTGGAAAAGAAGAGTCGGGAGCCTCGACTGACGAACTAGTGAGTTGCGAGTTGAGACAAGCGCCTCTGGAATTGGGCCTTGGTCATAGCGTTGTGATCGCACGAAGAAGTGGAGCTTGCGCCTAGTGTTGTTCCCATAGGGAAGCTACCAAAAAGGACCTGTGGATTGATAATTGGTGATTCCAGCAGGGAATCTAAAGAGGTGATTTGGTTCGAGGGAGATAAAGAATGATCATGTGAGTGGATCTCGGCCCGAGGGCCGATAGGTCTGTGTCAGAGATGGTTCATGCCTGTGAACTAGAAGTTGGGAGAAATCTCAGTGATGATGAAGAGGAGAGATCGAGCAGAGATCTCATAGACTGCCAAGTGGGCAGAGATGGACTTTCAAATTGCCAGGTGGGCAATAGAAAGAGATCAAGTGAAGGTCTTGTATACTGCCAGGAGGGCGGTGCTGAAAGTTCAAATTTCCAGGACGGCAATGAGATGAGATAATTGGAAGATCTCATAAACTGTCGGGCAGGCAGAGAGGAAACTTCATATTGCCAGGTGGGCAAGAGAGAGCAGATGAGGCCATGTGAGAGTCTCATGAACTCAGAGGTGAGTTCATATCAGTGAGAGGAGATGACAGAGAAGGAAGATCAGAAGAGAATTCTAATGATTGGAGGGATAAAGGTATTCCTGCTACATCGTCCAGCTAAGGTGAAAAATTGTGTTGCCGGTGCAGCAACAGCAGAAGGACAGCCAGCTATGACTGTCAAAAAGATGGAGCGGATATCAGAAGTTTCCCAAGGAAAAGAAGAGGAGCACACAGTTGAGATGCTCACTCCATGGGAGAAGGAGTTAGAAATGTTGGAGGATTGGTTGAACCATCCAGAGCCAGTAGATGATTTCCATGAGGAGACAGTCATGCATATGTTAGCAAAGGAGCATTCCAAGGAATCGCTCAGAAATTTCAGCCAGGGAGCTGAAAAGATGATAGCTGCAGTGTTGAGGCATGCAGCAACAGATGAAGGAAGATTCCAGTTTGAAGAGAAGTTGGAGGAAGCTGGAATTCAACAGCACAAGGGGAAAAGGCAGAAGCAAGTATGTCAGAGAAGGTGACTGAATAGCAGGTCAGTCAAGAAGGTAAGACTGCAGAGCTAAATTTTGCAGCAGAGTGTCAAGTTGAGGCCACAGAGGAAGAAAATGGCATAGGAGATCTAGTTGACCTACCCATTTGCAGAGAAGAAGTGCAGTGGAGCAGGCTGCAAAAGGAGAGCCAGCCATGGGACCAGCTGGATGAGGTAATTGAGGGAATCAGAAGGTTGATATTGAGGTCAGCAGCAAAATTTTCCAATGAGGAGGAGCTAAGCAGAGGAGAACCTGCCATAGCAGTAGGGCAGCAGATGCAGCAGTAGCAGCGAAGCAATGGAGCCAATGGACAGCACCAGAGAACTGTTTGGGATCCAGGTGGATTTCAACAGCTGTGCTGGGAAGCTCATGAGCAGGAGCTCATGAATTTTTCACAGCAGAGGAGTATGATGCAGGAGCATCGCTCCAAGCCAGCTAAGCGCCAGCCATCCAGCACATCAAGTGCATTCAATGGAAGGAGAGGGGTGCAGCAGCCCTCTCGTTTTTCAAATTTTGAAAATGTATTAAATGTTTGTAAGGTTGGTAGAGCCAAGTCGTGCCTTTGAGCATGGTGTAGTTAGAGTCAACTTAATGGATGACATGTTGATGGGGATCTAGATCTGATTTGGATTAGATGGCCCATTCAATGTAATTCATTGTAATTAATGAGATTTGGTGAGGATGAAGGGAAGAGCTCAAGGAGCCCCTCTTTGTAAAAATATCTTCTTTTGTTTTCAGTTAGCCGATGGAGAAGGAGAGAGAAGAATAGAGAGAATAGGGAGAAGAGAGGAGAGTTGAGACTCTGTTGCATTCCGAGCTCGAACACATTGTAATCAGGCATTCTTGATTAATACAAACAGATCAGTTTTTCCTACATGTTGTTGTTCATGTGTTTGTGAAATTCATGAATGAATGTCTTTATGTGTTGATGATATGCTCTAGATGTATGTTAGAGGTTCATTTGCAGGGATAGATAGATTTTCCTATCTGTGAGTTCTTTGATTTTCAGGTTTGGGTTCTTTGAGGCTTCATGCAAAAGGTTGCATGATAGAATATTGTGGGTTCTGTAAGCCAGTGCAGGAGTGCACTTCTAAATTCTGCGGAATTTAGACAAAGATGTGCCAAGAAGGTGCACCAGAGGAAGTCATTAACTCAAGGAAGAATCCTCAGGGTTGTTGAATACCCTAAAGAAAGAACTGTGCAGAGGAGAGCACAGAGAGGAGAAGCAGAATTGTTGAGAATTCTGTAAAGGCTCTGCTAGGAGGGCATTGAGCAAATGCACAGGATGCATTGATCCAGTGCATAGAGTGCACTTCTAAATTCTGCAGAATTTGGACAGAGTTGTACCAGGAGGGCGCATCAGAGGAAGTAGTAGACCCATGGAGAAACCTCAAGGTTGTTGAACGATTGGAGGTAATACTGTGCATAGGAAGGTACGGAGATAATAGAATCACTGAAGGTTCTATAGAGATCTGCCAGGAGGGCATCAAGTGCAAGGAGTGCACAGGAGGAGCTCTATTTCGATTTCAAGGAAGATAGAATGTCTAAAGTTCTGTGAAACTCTGCCAGGAGGACATCGAGCAGTTGCATAGAGTGAACAGAAGGAACTCTTTCGAGTTCTGAGAGAAGAGAAGTGTCAAGGAGAGACACTTACAGAGTTACTAAATACTCTATTGAACTTAGCAAGAAGGGCTTAAGTAGAAGGTCGTCAGGAGGACACCAGATTTCCCTTTCGAGGACACAGAAGGGTGAGTCCCCTAGAGACTCGGGTAAATAAAGCTCAATACGGATAGCACAGTTGTGTGCAGGGACCCTGCAAGGAGTGCAGAGGTCGAGAAACCTTTGAGGTTTCACAGTCAACAAAGCTCAAGAGGGATAGCCTTCTTAGAACGTAGGCGATATTCAAGGGAATCGAGCTCACAGAGGAAGAAAAGGTTGAGGCCTTTGAAACTTCAGAAAATCTTCCAAGAGGAAGGGAGGAAGCGCATGCTTAAGGAGGAGTAACATCTACCATTGGATCAGTAGTGCAGATAACCATTGATCACAAGATCATGGAAAACTACGTAGAGGATAAACCCATAGAGGTGGCATAGTGGAAGAGCTGAAACAGACGGTGGAGACACTTCATGGAAGAAGTGCGAAACGCTGTGAGCCGTTGGATGAGAAGCAGCTGGAGCTGCTGAAACCCTTTGGAGTGGGATTTCAGCATCTCAGAATTTGACATTTCGGCAATTCCGATGATAAGGAGCTGGGGCACTTTGCATTGAAAACCCCAAAATCGTGAAACGTGACATGTCCTTGGAGCAGGGTTGTGGTCACAGAGGAAGCATCCATTTCAGAGTTCGGCATTTCAGCATTTCGGAGTTCAGGATTTGGAGTGGCAAGTGATTTTGGAGTCACTGCATTGTGAACTTCCGGTTCACGGAACTCCAAAAGGATCTGGACCATTTGATCCAACTCATCGAGAGCCGTTGGATCTCATGTGTGAATTCCCATTTCGGGAATTCAGGGATTCGGACACCGGGGATTGGAAAGACAGAGAACAATGGGAATGCTTGCATTGCGGCTTCCTGAATCGCGAAAGCCAGTAGCACTTTTTCGTGGATCGTCTTTTCGGCATTTTGGTATTCAGGACCCAGGTGTTCGAGAGACCAGGAGTCGGGAGACGTGGAGTCACGACTCGCAATATCATGAAATCCCAAAAGCATTCGGAATAGCACCCCTTTTCAGCATTTTGACATTTCGGGGTTCGGAAAGTAGAGGAGGCAGTGGATTGGGTCACTGCATTTCAAACTCCCAGTTACCGAAATCCTGATATAGCCACAATGTCATGGTTGCGTGGAGGCAAAGCTCACGCCTAGTACTTGTTCACACAGGTGGGGTTTTCGAAGGACCTGTGGATCATATTCATGGGGTTCCAGTGAGGGCTCGAAAGAACTAATTCAGTTATGTGGATTCGAAAAATATCGATCCTGTGCGGATCTCGGCCCGAGGGCAAGGGGGTATGCGTCACCAGTGCATGCTCTCTGCCCTGCCCAATATCCACCAATCTGAATAGACCATGGTCCTCCACACCAAGAGCAATGATCTTCTTGGTATTCTTATCAACGATATAGCACTTGTGATTGCTAAAGTTGACATCCAAGTGAGGAGAGTGCCTCATAATCTAACTAACTGAGAGACGATTAAGCTCCATACTTGGCACATAGTGGACATTGAGAAACATAAGCATCTTTCCTCTGAAGGAAATATGAACATTCCCCTTGCTGACAATATTATACTCCTCGCCTCCACCGAATATCACCGAGTCTTTGGATGGACTAGGTGTAAACTCTATGAACCAATCTTTCCGATTGGTGAAATTCCTAGATGCGCCTGAATCAACAAACCAAGCAGACGACTTGGACTGATCTGCTTGTGTATAGGCCATAAAGGCATAGAAGGTTGCCTCCTTCTCTTCTATGTGCTATGCGACATGGGCCTTCTGCTGAGACCCTCTGTGGTTGTGCTTCTGATTTGCCAACCGCTTTCTACAGTGCTTCTTCATATGCCTAGTCTTTCCACAGTAATGACAAGTGATGGTCTTCAGGCTTTTGGTGGCATCCTCATCATTGCCTGGACCAAGTTTCCTTGTCCATTTTCCTTTGCCTTTAGCTTTGGCTGCAAAGGCCTTCTCTGAACCCTCTGTCTCACTGTTGCTTCCAAACTGCTTCTTCCACCTATCCTGCTACAAGAGCTTATTGGATATCTCTCCAAACTTTAGGTCAATGTCTATAGCTGTGATGTTCAAGGTCTCAATGAAGTGCTCGTAGGACCCTAGCAAGTTGTTTAGCATGATCACCACCATGTCCTCTTCTGCCATCTTCCGACCAATGGCCTCCAACTGCTCCTGGATGTCCTTGATCTTGAGTAAGTGCTCTTGGAGAGAGACACCCTCACTCATCTTGATCAAGAACAACATATTCTTTAAAA
>CBVK0100650398.1:0-10754 GCA_900067695.1 Picea abies
TGACAATTAATGACCAAATAAACGAGTAAATGCACTACAAAATGGTGACAATTAATGGCCAAATAAATGAGTAAATGTAGTACAAAGTGGTGACAATTAATGACCAAATAAACAAGTAAATATACTAAAAATGGTGACAATTAGTGACCAAATAAACAAGTAAATGTACTAACAAATGGTGACAATTAATGACCAAATAAATGAGTAAATATATTAAAAGATGATGAATCGAGTCAACCAATTAACGATTAAGTGAAATACGACTAAAATTTAGTCGAGGGAAAAGAGACTGCAAATTTGTTACTATTAATCGTCGACTAAAAAATAGTCATATATATCCAAATTTTAGTTTTTTTTTAGTAACAATTTACTCATTTTGTACCAGCGTGCCCAAAGCAAGTGAAGTGAACATAGAAGGGAAGCTAATCTAGATGTGGTGTACAAAGAAAGGAGGAGCTTGTTTCAATATTGAGGGATACAAAAAAATTAATTGACTTGGACTTTTACTGAGTATATTTTTTTTCTGTAAATCAAGACCATGATGTTGAACTATAGAATTGCACAAAAGATTCACATTAGTTGTAGTCACATATCAAATTTTAAAACCATTAATTCCAAGTATTATACCTCAATAAGTACATTGCAAATAAATATATTATAAATAATTTCATTTTCATGGCATTTAAATATGATTAAAGGAGAGAGAGTACCTTCGTTTTTCCACAAAACAAAGTAAGGTCGTGATAGACATGTAAGTGGGTGAATAGACTTGGTTAGGATTTTTGTAGAGTGAAGAGGGAGTGATTAGAGGTTTCAGGTTTCACCAATGCAAGTTGTCCACCTACTTGATAGGAATCATATGTATTTGAGCTTTTTTCCAAAAAAAATTAATTCTTTCAAAAATTTCCTAGTACATATTATCGGGGAGTGTTGTGAACTCTACATAAGTTAACCTTAACCTTTAACACTAAGCCCCAATTGTTCAGTGAGGCTTATTATGTCCAACGTACCTAGTAGTTTCCTATTCAATTTTAGTATTTGCAAAAAACCACAATGGTTATTTTTCATTGATTCCCAATGGTTATTGAACTATGAAGCATAATCCATGGCCCATACCTAACAATTCAAGGTTTTGTCGAAGTTTGATCGAGTTTGGAAATTTTGTTTTAGAAATAATATTGATGTTTGAACATGGGTTTTTTTATCTAACTATCAAGTTCCATACTCAATGAGCAACAACTATATTATTATTGTAACAGAGATAATGTTGCAACTTATGTTACCAAATACAAAGAGTGGTATGAGAAACAAGGCTAGAGAGTTTCAATGGATAAGAAATCCGAACCTAGCCCCCTCCTAAAGTATATTATACATGTAAAATTAATTATTAATGTAATAATCTAATATCAAGATGGAAACGGAAAATATACATGTATCTCTTTGTGATATTTCTCGTAAAGCCTACTTTGGTGAATTTGAGTTTTGAGCTATGACCTCGAGCAATTAGTATTACTACATGTCTAATACATCATGGATCACATTCTCGTTACATATTTCATAATTTCAAGTATTTTACGAATTTAATGTTCTCATTGCATCACACTCTCGAGATATTTTTTAGTATGCTTTGAGTCATGTGAATTTGATGTTGTTATTCTTTCTCTTTGACAAAATGTGTGTTGCACAATGGCAAAAACTAATTTCTTGTCTCAATTCTAATGCAGTCACAAGAGGACCCAATAAAATTAGACTATGCATAGAATAGCACACTGAGCACAATAACACATGGATGAAGAAATCAAAGTCTCTTTTTTCATCTTGGGGTGTATTTAAAAATCTATAGTCTATTGTTATTTTATGAGAATGGTAAAATGTACTTACTTTTGACACCTAACAGTAACTAAATCATAAGTTGAAAACTAAAAACTTGATAAAGTCTTTCAAGGTACAACCTTACACAATGATGTTTTAATCTCCTAAACTTATGTGATTTGCAAGATATAATAACTCTTCCATCCTAGACAATCATTATAGATTAATATTGTATTTGAAAAAATAAAACTTAAATACTATTTATTTCACTTGAAAAAGTATAAATTTGTTCGACTATGTTCTGTAACACTTGAAAGATGAGCAAAAATAAAGGAAATAAACTTACTAAACTAGACCATTGCAATAGGCAATAGTGAAGGGATGTCTTTTTGTTGTAACTTCAAACATATTACTATCGCAATGGCAGAGGGATGAATTTTTGTTGTAACTTCAAACATGTTGCTATCACAATGGTGGAGGGGTGTCTTTTTTTGTAACTTCGAACATGTTACCATAACTATTATACTATACAAACTAGTCTCCATAACTAAGAATGTTGGGAAGATTATCATTCCCATAAGCATTGGGACCCAAAGTAGGTTGCACTACTTGGACCATTCACTAGGTTGCATTGCTTGGGCCATTCATTGGATTTCCTAGGGCCATACTAACAAGGCCTTCATAAAGTTTATATTATGATGGTTACCTAAACATTACACTACCTTACCAACCAAGAGTAGAGAATTAATGAAATCTAATTACAAAAATAATAGTTTCTTTCTTCAACATGCAATAGTTTACTCATCTAATACTTAGCCTTCAAATCTATCATAATTGATTTATAATAAAGTAATTAAACCACAAACTTTCATAGCATGCAAGTGAAAAACTATTGTTGGTGTTGTCTCTATATGCTTTATTCAAAGGTCCTAGATGAAAGATATGAGACAAAGATAGAGAATAGTATGCCACAGTGTACTTGAACATTATAGCATGCAAGTGAAAAACTATTGTTAGTGTTGTCTCTATACCCTTTATTCAAAGGTCCTAGATGAAAGATATGAGACAAAGACATGGAATAGTATGCCACAGTGTACCTGAATATTATAGCATGCAAGTGAAAAACTATTGTTGGTGTTGTCTCTATAGCCTTTATTCAAAGGTCCTAGATGAAAGATATGAGACAAAGACATGGAATAGTATGCCACAGTGTACATGAACATTGTGGTGACTTCTCGAGAGTAAAAAATAAACAAAATTTGATTAAAAAATAATGGTTGTTCGAGATGTAATAATTTACTTGTCAATTTTTTTCCTTCAGATTTTTCACAAATTATATGTAACAAAGAAATAAAACTACAAACTTTCATAAGTGTTGTCTCGATGGCCCACGTGTTCAAAGGGATTTAATAAAAGAGACACAACATGTATTAGTGTTCCACACATTGTTGAACGGTGCCAACGAATTTCCCAACATGGAATGTAGGACTTTTCAGATCCTAACATTTAGCCTTCGGTAGAGACAAATCAACTAAACATAGATGTTTGGTTAGAGGCGCATTTATTGTATCTAACTGTTGTAAGCCATATAGGCTGATAGATGCACAAGGTTGAGGGGTTGGAAGGATGTACATGTTGGTTGTTGTAATTCTCCCTTGAACATAATAAACTGAATTCCATTGCCACATGGATGTTTCCCTTGTGAAGGGTTTTACCACGTAAATCTGGTATTCATTCTTGTGTGATTGTTTTGTCTGTATATTTGATTAATTGTTGCTAATTAAATCTATGTGATTTAGCTTCCGTTGTATGACAAGTGGTATCAGAGTAGGTGGAGAATATGCACTAAGTGAGTCAATTCAATTTGTTTCCAGATATTTGTGAGCGTAAGAACCCTTGAACGTGTTCTGGTAGGTGAAGGTGAGCGGGCCTGAGTACGGAGGAGCGTAGCCTATCTCTCGAACATTTTTCACAACCAAAGGGCATTGATCCAGTGGAATTTCCCACATTGGTGCTCCTAGGTCATGTTAGATGAGCGTCGACGTTCCCACACTTAAGAAAACTCGATTTCCCAATATTCGACGCACCCATATTCAGTCGGGAGGAGTGTTGAAAAAGGTAGCGCCCCCATTCAACACAAAAGCAGTGCCAGTATCAATAGTGGCACCCTCCAACCAGCTTTAGACAATGCCAGTCTCAAATTTAGCACCCTCTGTGAAGCTTAAGATAACACCACCCTTCTATCATCATAGGAAAAGGGAATTTTTTGCTTGTACAAGAAGAAAATTGGCAGAGGGTTTAACTGTGAATTGGTAGAGGGTTTGAGAAAATGGATAAAGTTCAAAGTTCTAAATTTTAAGTTTACAAATTTAACAACAAATCCAACTTTTAGCTATGGAAGCTCGAGATGAAGGATTTGCTTGTGCAACAAGGTTTGCAAAAAGAATTGGCATGCAGATCAAAGAAACTGGCATCCATGACAAATGATGAATGGGACGATCTGGATGCAAGAGCACCGAGTACTATGTGTTTGTGCCTTGCATATGATGTTTTGTTTAATATAGTAGGAGAGGAAATAACAGCGGGTATGTGGACCAAATTGGAAGGACTTTACATGACAAAGTCCCTAACTAATAGAATCTATTTGAAGAGGTCATTGTATGGTTTGTGAATGAAAGAAGGTATGAAAATCGTTAGCCATTTAAGTACCTTTAATACTCTTATAGTTCAATTGGATAGTATGGAAGTAAAAAACGAAGACAAAGACAAGGCAGTGACACTATGGTGTTCGTCATCGAAGTCTTGGGATCATTTAGTTACCTCTATAAGTTTTAACTCAACAGATGTTCTTGATTATGACATTGTTGTGGGAGCTTTATTGGCTGAGGAGATGAGGATAAAATCCAGTCAAGAAACCTCAACTTCTGAGGCAATGGTGGTCATAGGCCAATCCAAAGATAAAGAGCAGAATCATAGAGTTTCTTCCAGATCTCATTCAAGATCAAGGAAGAGTAAACTTAAGTGATGGTATTGTGGCAAATATGGACATCTGAAGAAGGATTGTTAGAAACAACAACAGGCCTACAAAGAAGACTCAACAAAAGAAGTAAAGGAAGCAAATGCAACAGAAACAAGTTCAGCTTCTGATTCAGGTATGACTGATGAGGTTCCGTCTATTTCTAATGCTTCACATCATGATCAACATTGGTTATTAGACTTTGACACATCAAATCATATGTGTTTACATAAACATTAGTTTTCCACATATCAACCTATAGATGATGGAGTTTTTTTATGGAAAATGATATTTCATGTAAGATTGTTGGAATTGGTAGCGTCAGAATTAAAATGTATGATAGTTCTATAAGAACATTTAAGATGTGAGGCACGTACCTGAACTTAGAAAGAATCTAATGTCTTTGGGAGTCCTAGATTCTACTGGATACAAGTGTACAATTCAAGATGGAGTGATGAAAGCGTTCAAAGACATCTTACAAGTCATGAAGGCGAACAAGATCATGAATCTTTATCAGCTTGAAGGAAGAACCGAGTCAGATCAAGCAGCAGCAACAATATCTGAAAGTGCAAGTGATTCCACTCATATATAGCATCAACATTTGGGTCATATGAGCAAGAAAGAACTTAAGGTACTTGTAGATCATAAGTTACTTCCAAGTTTGAAGTCTCTGAATTTAAATTTCTGTAAACATTGTATCTATGGTAAACAGAGTAGGAAGAAGTTTAAAATAGGAAGACAATGTAGTAAAGGTGTCCTTGATTACATTCACCAAGATGTTTGGGGACCATCCTGTTAGCACTAGGAGTTGCTCTTAGATTTCTAAAGAGCAAGCCTAATACCCATCAATATATTCCACAATTTGGTAAAAGTTTTGTAGAAGTTAAGCTCGAGTGCAACAAATATTCAGGGAATTATATTTAAATATCAACACAAAATCTCCACAAGGTTTACACCAACAAGCAAGGCTTGAATAACTTCAGATTAGTTTTTTTGAAACATAAATGAAATATGGAAGACTAAAGAAACCTATAATACATGCATCATATCACAGTAGGCAATTCTAAGACACATATAGCAGAAATTCTCATCAAAAGGAACCTCCTAAATAATGAGAAATAAAGCTTTGATAGCACTTGCACCAGTAGATAACAACAAATCCTTTACATAAAGCTTTGATAGCACTTGCACCAGTAGATAACAACAAATCCTTTACTACAACATTTGAACAAGTAATGGAGATTAATCATTCATCAATAATCCACATCAAATCAAAATGAATACAGAATATGGTAATAATAAAAGAGATTGATATTTGACTAACCAAGAGTCTTAAATCTAATATATATAGTCATGGAGACTTTACTCAGTTGGCTGCAAAAATAGTATAAGTTCCCCTATCTAGAATCACTTGAACCCCTCTTTTGATTCCTCTCACCCATTAAATAGAAAATAACATCCAAAATATGCCTAGGAGGTTGAATCCCATCTCTTTCATTGGATTCTGGCCTTGGAGATAGGTGGCAACAGTCAAAGAGACAAAAATCCAACAAACTACTAAATTTTAGGAAGTAGTTGGAAGTCATTAATAAATATGTTTCCAACTCACTACATGATGTTTTAATGGAGCTAAATATTACGTGGAGGTGTTCTTTAGCATCTAACTAATATTTGAGAAATCATTTGAACCCTCCTTGACATGTGGCAACCTCCAAACAAGGTGAATATCCAATAACTGTCTAAATTACAGTGCCAGTTTGCAGTGCACTGGTGTTTTAATTTTATCTTTCAAATGCCAAAATGGGTCAGGATGATTTTTTTTCATCAGTTCAATGCCATAATCATGCTCCTCCACAAAACATTTCAGAAAAACCCACATCACCATTTGGGAATGATGATAAAATATTTAGAAGAAGCTGCTACAGGAAATGAGTTTGCAACGCCTGACAATGATGCTTCGAACTTTCCTGTAGGTCGTGTTTTCAACATTTCTCCCAAATGATGAACTAGGTCAGGCAGAATTTTGGTCAGAAAGTCAACAAGGTTGTGTTTCTTCTCCACACCAATTTTGGGAAAAACCCAATTCGTATTTTTCTAAATATTATGAAAATGTGAGTCTGTTGCAAACTGTTCCAGTTTTAATTAGTTCGTAGCGCCTTCAATAGGATGCGCTGCAAACTTTCTTGTAGGTGTCATTTTTTATCTCTGATGACTACAACTGATTCCAAAACATGCAAAAATATTTTGAACCTTTGCCAACATCTCCTACAACCTCTGAGCCAAGAAGAATATCCTCTAGGAGCAATAATAACCACAATTATAAGCATCATAACACAAAAATGTTTCTCAGGGTTTTGTTGGAAGTGAGGTTTCTAATAGAAACGTATTTGCAGAGTTTATGAAGTATCTTGAATCTAGAATCATGGATAAAATGATGATGACAAGGTTGAATGAAGTCTTGAATAGCCATATTTCAAAGCAATTGTGCAAAACAGAGAGTTTGCAGCACTAGTTTGATTTGCAGAAGATGGGTTTGTAGCATATTTTTACATCAGAAGACCTAGCATCAAAGCCCACTCCTTGGTGCAAAAAACCCATCTTGTCAGCACCTTAAAACTTCCACCATTGACCTGTTTAGAAAGTTTGCAGTGTCAGTTCTCAGTGTTTTTCACAAATGGTAATAAAAATCCACAATTGTGAACCCTGGGAGATGTATGATGATATAATGGAACTAAAAGCTAAAAAAAAACATAAAATACCCTTTAGAAATCATAATCATAAAATATTCGGCACATGCCCTATTTGGAGTGTTGTGAGCTTCCAGGAGAGTCTGCAGCGCATCTGATTTATGAATTGACAAGACACTTTAGGTGGTTGGATGAATGTCTAAGACCCTTTGGACACTTGTTTAGATGAAAACATTTGATGGTACCTTTAGATAGCTAGATGTGACATTCACTTTCCCTCTTGTGCAAATGATGGAAACCACCCTTATAACACTAAGACTTGACAATGTATTTTGATCAGCTCTAGAACCAAGGTTAAAATCAAGCACCTTGATTTATTAACATGAAAAATAAATCAAAAACATTTAACACTTAACCCTATGACTCAAACCTACAAGCTTAAACAAATGACTCATATAACAAGGAATGATCACATGACCGACAAAAACCAATGGTGTATTCAGTACATATCATGTGCTAACATTGGGTCCACAGGGGATGGAGACCTCCCTATGAGGCTCCAAGAACCTCTGCAGTTCTAGTGCCCTTTATCCATGGGCTATGGAGTCATTATTGTTGATCTACTAAAAACCAAAAACTAAAAACCACATGCTCATGGTTTGAGCTTATTTATATACATAAGCCTACTCTAACGAGTTCTCCAATCTGCACAAGTAAAAGAAAATTTCCATAGTAGCCATGAAAGTAGCTTCATGACTAATAGAATCTCTTCTCTGCAACTGGTAAATAAATAATAGCAAGGACATATCAGCAACCATAGAAAATTCTTTTGAAAATCATACTTACTTTCAAATGTTGGTGGTATAATAAAGCCTGAAAACTTCAAAAATTTTGAAAAATAGGACTCCAACACAACTGCTACTGGGTCTTCAAAACCAATATCAAAAACTTGTTGATCCAGAAGAGATGGTTGCCACTACATGAATTCTTTTTTTCTGAGAAAAAGGTGACCTCCTTGTTCCTTTAACAACAGCTATTGGGCATAATTCATTTCAAGACAATCAGGAGCAACAAAATTCCTTTGATCATGTAATAAAAACCCCTTACCAAAGCTTGAAAACATATAATCATGGATGTCATCATAACCAAACAAGGGTTGTTGATTTTCAATATAAATTGTATGATGCTTTGGAGAAGTAACTTCTTCTTCAACAGAATGATCACATGGTAATTGCATGGTAGGAGTTAAAAAATTCATACTATGATCAATTGAAGGTATATAATCATCTATACAGTCATCCTCTACAAAATTGTTAAGCTGATTTAAATAATGACTACAATCATAGTTTATTTCCCTATCAACAGAAAAATATGAAAATGATGTAGAAGATTGTCCCAAATGTATTTTATGTTCATAATCATCCTCGTGTTCTTTTGAATGCAATCATTCATCACAAACCTTATCTTGAAGTTTATCACAAGCCCTGAAGTTCTCCTCGATTTCTTCAACATCCTCAAACAACTGTGCTAATGATGAAGATTTCCTTTCTCTCAAAAAAAGGACAAGATCAGGGTATTGAACTTCTAAATAGTACATCATGGCAGCAGTTTCAAAAGGGCGGATCTCCAAAGGCATACTGCAAATAAAACTATAAAACCTCCTATTGAATATAGTGAGAACTTCATCCTTCTCTCTCCTCAAAGCATGAAACTCAGTTAAGTATTGGTCAAAGGATTTGTTCTCTCCCTAATATCTTAAAAAATGCACCATATAACTCAGCCCATGAATCAATAGAACTAGCTTCCAGATTTGTAAACCACAAAGAAGCATCCCTAACCAAAGATTTGGAAAATAACCTCACAGCAACATCCTCATGCATGATTTCCAAATTGTCAATGAAATTTTGAAAATATCTCAAATGCTTCTCAGCTGTGATATGACCTTCCCCAATAAAAAGAGGAAGATATTCTAGAAACTTGGGAGGGTAAGGATGAAGAGTAGATGGCATCTTTAAGGGTTTAAAAAAATTCTCTCTAATTCTTGACTGAACTTCAGTGGGATGAAAGTGAGATTTAACATGTTGATTGCAAGTTTCAGCAGAAATGGTAGAAGGTAATAAATCAGTTCTATAATTTACAGGATGACAAGAATAATCATGTTCATGGGATATGGATATATGTACATCATCTTCCTCATGGGTTTTAGTTGAAGGGATGGGATCAACATCTACAACACAGGAAGAATGTAGACTGTCCTTCTCCAGAGACAGATATACAATAGTAGGCTTATGGTCATTCGAATAGACAAAACAAAGGATAATTTTTCTCACATGTGAAGGAAAGTACAGGAAAAAACTGAGGAAAAATAAAATAAGTTCTTGAAAGAAACTTATGACTTTATACCTAGACTGACTATGTCTTCCTTTCATCTTTTTCTATCTGATCTTATTCTTCGTTGGAGTCTTGTGACTGATTTGAATCACTAGTAAGTTCTTCAAATGTGTGGAGTCGCCATGGTGAAAAATAGCAGTATGTTTTGTCATCAACGCTTGTTCACCATCAAGTGTTGGTCATAGTCTTTGTCGTACAACCCAAGGAAAATATATTTGTGTCTTCAATCCCCGGCAACAGCACCAAAAATGTTAGCACTAGGAGTTGCTCTTAGACTGCTAAAGAGAAATCCTAATACCCATCAATAGATTCCATCATTTGGTAAAAATTTTGTAGAAGTTAAGCTCAAATGCAACAAATATTCAAGGAATTATATTTAAATATCAACACAATCTCCACAAGGTATACACCAACAAGCAAGGCTTGAATAACTTCAGATCAATTTTTTTGAAACATATATGAAATATGGAAGACTAAAGAAACTTGTAATACATGCATCAGATCACAACAAAAAATTCTGAGACACATATGGCATAAATTCTCATCAAAAGGAACCTCCTAAATAATGAGAAACAAAGCTCTGATAGCACTTGCACCAGCAGATAACAACAAATCCTTTACTACAACATGTGAACAAGTAATGGAGATGAATCATTCACCAATAATCCACATCAAAGCTATATGAATATAGAATATGGTAATAAGAAAAGAGATTGATCTTTGATTAACCAAGAGTCTTAAATCTGATATATACAGTCATGGATACTTTACACAGTTGGCTGCAAAAATAGTATAAGCTCCCCTATCTAGAATCACTTGAACCCCTCTCTTGATTCCTCTCACCCATT
>CBVK0100650409.1:0-14673 GCA_900067695.1 Picea abies
TGTGTTGAGAACTTGCAGAGCTGAGTGCAAGTGATTGTAAAGAGGATTTGTGTTGTGCCAAGCTCAGGGAAGGAGAATCTAGCGAGGTACGCGCAGATCTCATGTCCTATGCAGAGTTGGTTTTGTGGCTCTGTGCATGTGAGAAGATTGAAAGAATATAATAAAGAAGACGAAGAGTTGGTGGACATAGCCCCATGTTGGGGGTGAACCACGTATATCCTGTGTTATGGTTGCTTTATGTGATTGATGTGATTTATGCTTAGTATTGTCATCTTTTTGTATGTTAGATGCATTTGATATAGTATCTTAGTGCTTAGTAATATGAATGAATTCTAGATCTAATCTATTTATATGTGCTAAGTGCTTGGATGTGTTAGATCTTGTTGAATAATGCGTTGCTCTGTAATTAGGGTTTTACCTGCGATGTGAATAAGGGTTAAATACTAATGAATGCTAACTGCTAAGTGCTCTATTAAGTATTGTAATCACATATCTATGTCCTGGCTAGGTTGTAGACACTTGAGTCCTGCAACCCACCCTGCCTCTACCTTGGGTGAGACTTCATCTACTTCACAGGTGTTACCGAAAGGGTCGGTAGTTAGGGTTTTGTTGGTGTGTTGTTGAATCATTGAACCCCGGGTCTGCCCCTCTTCCAATAGAGATCACCTTCCCAGTACCAGCAGTTGCATGAGAGATAAGAGATCGAGAATGGTTGGCCAGCAGTTGGAGGAGTTACTTCTAGTTGTACTGGATGGTTGGGATTCAGTGATGACCACAGGAGAGTATTTATCATGGATATCAATGGACAAGCTTCTGGTCAAATCCTTGGCATTGACCAAAGCATGTGATATCTTCTAGTCCTACAGTCAGTTGCGGATGTTTTTGTTAGCCTTTCATGACACCTTTATCATAGACAGTAGCATGAGGAGTGATAGGCAGTGGCTAAGGATATGGGGAGTAGCTAGGCCGAGACCACCTGTCATGAGTGTTTTTATGGAATCCAGTCAGATAGAGGTGGATCGTCATAGGTAGCTAGTTGAGACTTGGTGCGTGATGGTGAGCATCATAGGCCGGGTGATTGCAGATGAGCACAGAGGACTTCTGACAGTGATCAGTCCCACATAGGAGCAGTTAGAGGAGATTGGAAGAGATAAACTTCCAATTTTGTCATGGGATCCGAGAGTTCATTTGGCAAGTAGGATGTCACTACAGGGTGACCCAGGTTGCGCCAGAGAGCCACATATGTCACCATGGGTTGGTTTGGATTGGGCCTGCATGGACTTGTCCTACGGAGCGAGGCAACTTTCACTCTTGATCATCATGATCAGACATGGAGATGGTTGGGTAGGTACTACTTCCACTTAAGTGTTTTTACAGATGCAGCTTCTGGACAGCAGGTCCAATTGCCACAGGGACTTCAGTTTGAGGATCCAAGCATGGAGGATTCAATATATATATAGGGAGCAGTCAAGCAGGGTCAGCATAGTGCAGTGCCAGCATGGTGATCTTCGACAAAGACTAGCATGGGACCCACGGATTGCAAGATTGAGCATTTCACTGACTGACATGGGCGAGTGGACCTTTGCAGAGGAAATTTGTTCTGACTTTCCATTGAGCTTCAGTGTTGAGGAGAGCACATCACTTGAGGGTGTCTCACGAAGGTCTTGTAGTACCTCATTCTGGCATCAGCATGTGCAATTGATGGAGGCCATGTTGATCTTGGTAGTATCTTGAAGGATGGACTCATTCCAGGATGAGGCCATGTGTCATGTGCAGGAGATTCACAGAGTTGATATATTTTAGGATTATGCTTCATAGGGTATTGCAGTTCATTTCCTGATATGGGACCCAGGGAAGCCACAAGGAGAGATAAGGCATTTTTCAGAGGTAAAAAGGTTAATTAATTAATTAAAATGATTTAATTAATTAATTAATAATTAAAAAAGAAAAGTCACTTTGGAGAGACAGGTGAGAAGGAAGTATAAAGAAGAGGCAAGGGCCTCTATTCTCTCATTCATGTATGATTATCATTTTGATATCTGGCTTCTAGCTAGAAATCCCATACCTTGGGGGTTTTGAGGGTTTTGAATCAACAAAACCTAGAGGACGATTCGGTGGTGAAAGATTCCAACTAACTTGTCCCAAGCTTAGTCTCGGGGATGCAATACTCTCCCACACCATTCTAGTTCAGATCTACTCAGTGCAGGAGGGTTCTACACCAGCCACAGGCACATGAAGAGAAGGAGGGTGCACCATTGGGGGTTTCCAGCAAGGGGGACACACCATCCATTGAGGGAAGTTCGTTCCAGGTGATTGGCAGGGTTTCTGAATATTCTAGCACCTGGGTTTTCATTGCAGGGTCTTGGCCATTATATCAAGTGCATTCTTGAGGATTTTTATGTGCCATTTGATTTATTGGATGCATTGGACGAATTGGAGAGAAGGAGGGCATTTCTAAGATTCAGATCTATTCAATTTGGAGGGGTTATACTCCAGATCTGATCCTGAGACTTCACCTAGTGACTTGCAGTGTCCCAATCTATCTTTCTAGCAAGTTTCAGAGCATTTGGAGGCCTCCTTCATCAGGGCCAAAATTGTAGGGTTTGACAGTTTTCAGGAGGGCGCAACTCCATTGGAGGATTCAACATTTGGAGGAGTTTCACTTGGTATTTCGGTCTGAGATTTCAAGAGGGAATTCTACTCATCCCGATCTACAGTTCGACATCTTCTACGGAGTATTTGGAGGTCTTTGAAAGTAGGTCTGAATTATTGAGGGTATTCATTGTTCCAGTAGGGTGTGGCATCTTCTAGCTTGGGGGTTTGGAACTTCATATGGCCCAAATCTCATTCTTGTATTGGACTTCATTGTTATTCATCCTTTGGAGGCTTGCATTGTCTTATCGGATCATTTTGTAGCAGCTCTTATTATGCTTATTGGATCCATCTATTGATCATTCCAGATATGCATCATTCTTGTATTCAGAGACTTCTTCTATTTATGAATAATATCAGATATGAGGTATTTTGAGTTATCTCTTGTGTTGTTGAGATTGCATGAGGTTGAGGTATGTTCATTGCTTTATCTTCTTATCTGTTGCTGTAAACACACCTTCAAATCATTAGTAAAATCCTAGTGCAACCTAAGAGACAACATTAAGCAAAGTGTTTGACAAAATGCCACACTCAATAAAAGTTTAAAATTCATGCAAGATGTGATGTTCCTGGCATATTGGCTTGGGAACATTATAGATATCATATCTGACAGGGATACAACATTTACTTCAATTTTTTGGAAATGTTTGTTTTTTGGTTTTGAAACTAAATTGTTATTTAGTACATCCTATCACCCTCATACGAATGGACAAACAGAGAGGGTGAATCGGGTATTAGAGAACATGTTAAGGATGCATGTTATGTATCAGCCCAGGAAGCGGAAAGACTACCTACCATTGGTAGAGTTTGCTTATAACAATGGCTATCAGGATTCATTCAAGATGAGCCCCTTTAAGACTCTCTATGGTAGACAGTGAAACATTCCAAACAGCTGGAATAACCCAGTAGACAGAATAACCATTGCGTCAAAACTATTAAAAGAAATGGAACAACAAATAGTTCAAATAAAATAGAATCTGAAGGTAGCTCAGGATAGGAAGAAGAGCTACGTAGACAAAAATAGGACTCCTAGGGAGTTAAAAGTAGGGGATAATGTGTATCTTTGAATCAGACCAAGAAGAAGTTCCTTGAGAATGGCAACTTGTGCCAAGCTGGCACCTCGGTTTTGTGGACCCTTTGAAATTTTGTACAAAGTGGGACCAGTAGCATATAGACTAGCACTTCCTCCCACAATAAAAGCGCATAATGTTTTCCATGTTTCATTATTGAATAAATATGTACATGATTCTAATCATATAAATGATTGGTTTGTGATCCAAGTGGAACCGGAGGGAGAATTCCTACCAGAACCACAATACATACTAGACGGGAAGGAAATTCCACTCAGGAACATAACCATTGCCCAGGTCAAGGTGCAGTGGAAACACTTTGGTCCAGATGAAGCTACATGGGACTTGGAGGATGCCATGAAACATGCAATACCCATTTTTGTTCAATGTTGTACATAAAAACCATTGCGGTCGGTAGAACACCGGGGAAGTGTTCCTTTTAAGGGGGAGGGGATTGTAACACCCATGTTTTCCCCATATTTTAAATATTATTATTACTATTGTGAACAAGACTATGGATAGATTTGTCATGTGAATGTTGGATAGAATATGAACCTTACTATAGAAGGTAATTTATATACTTTTTTAACTAATAAAAGGAAATTGTGGCATGACTACTGAAAGCGGGTTTCCAGATAGATCATGATGTCATGAGAGGGATGGTAAGGGGAACCAGTAATGGAGATATGACCCCTTCCAAGCCAGTACTCTGCTAGATATAAATTGAGCAGATCCAGAATAGTTTTTTGGCCCAGAAAAACTTAATTACCAGTCAGGATGGTAGTTTGGAAGTCTTCCTCATGAGAAAATGAGGAGATGGGAAGAGTACACATATGGAAACTTCTTGATCTGACCCACGAAATCTTGCCGGAAAAGGTAAGGAAAGGAAGGAAAAGCGGGGTGTATAGGGAAGAAGAAGGATGCGCAAATGGGTCTGAGGACCATTCAAAAAGAAGAATAGTGCGTGAGGCTCTCTAGTTCTGAAGGTAACTGAGAAATAAGTTGTTCTAGTTACAGGAATGGACAATGTTTTATAATCAAGATGATAAACGGAGTTGCAGTGTTGAGTGAATAATCACAGCAGACTCCCTTTCTTGGTGGATAGAAAGTTGAACTGCCAGTTTCCTATGAGAAAGGGAGAGTGACCTTTGTCCCTTGTTGTTCTTGAGATTAAGCAGAACCCCTCTCATGGCATCATGATCTAGCTAGGGGGTGGCCAGTTCAGGAATACTCCAAGAGAAAATGCGCCTATGGTTGGGTGGAAAAGGGCACCCCTTTCAATAGTTGCCAACAAATTTCAAGGTTTCAGATAAGTGAATTTTTGGGATATATTGTATTGATTGGTTTTGTTGTAATACATATTTTCTTGATTCGAATACTAGCATAAACTTTTATCTTGTTTGAATGGTAGACTATGTGGCTCTCCAGGCCTAGCGGCCTGGGAAAATTGAAGTAGAATTTGAATATCATATTCTACCAATGGTTTTTTGTTTAATTTTGTTTAGTAAAGGAGGATTGTTATTAATAAGTCTTAAAAAATATTGGGGAAAATGGTGAGATGACCCTCTGTCTGAGTCTATATGTGTTAATCCTCAAAAGGATTTTTCAAGGACCAAATCCGCAATTATAGAGTCAAGACGAACTCTATAGAATTGTTTTGAACTCGTCAATCCCTCGAAATTCCTTTTTCGTATTTAGAATTTGAGTTCTGTAAATGGAAGGTGCTTCATTCAAACCATTCTCCCAAGTTACCAAAGGCTCGAGTCCATGGACTTAACCAAATATTGGATAATATTTAAGAGTGTATCCCACTGGGGTTTGTCAAAGTTCCATATGACCAAGGTCTGGAACCCTTCACTACGCTCAAACGGAGCTAAGTGATCCGAGCTTCGGGACTTCGAAGGTTTGGGACTCCAGAATGTTTGAACCACATGACACTCTAATCCTTCCAAAGGAAACCTACGGGCACGGCTACCTGATGGTTTGATCGAAAGTTGGTGGTTTCTTATCCATTACTATGGGATCTGCCTCCTCATTAAACCCTGTCCAAATCCTAAGTCACAGGTACTTTATACATTGCTGATCATGATCACAGATCAACGGTCTAATCGTCGTCGTCGTCGTCTTCTTATGGATCGACAGCAAATAAGACACCTGAACCATCTACCTCAAAGGATGGTCGGCAAGATTTTGCTATTTTGCGGCTCATACAACCCCACATCCTACAACCTCTCTGGAGTATTATCGGCCGAGGAAGTCATGAAGTAGTGAAGACCAGATGTTGTCACTCAATACTCCTTCTTATTATACCCTTCCATTGTTCCCGATCGAACGACCAAGAAGGATCCCGAAGGATCTTAGATTGACGGTCCACATGACTTCGAGACTTCGGCTTCAAAACTTTGGGAGTTTGAATTAGAGCTTATCCTGAGCTATGGTTGAAGAACAAAAGTATCGTCATAGGTACGCGCATGGGACCCTCTTTGCGAGTCCATAACTTCGAGAATATTGGACTCCAGGAAGACTCGAGGATGTAGGAAGGTGGTTTAAATGTCGAAGTGTCAAATTTTCCCATGTTGTAATGTCCAGCTCTGATTGTATGGGCCCGTGTATGCTATGGTGATGTGGCATGTTTGGATGTTCCCATGTGGCTTCGTGGGATTTGTCGTGACCTAGGTTTGGGACCTCCCCCCTCGAAAAGTTTAAACCATGTGTTAAGTGCGAACAAATCTCAACCATCGGATCTAAGGGTGGATAGAGCTCCACCATAGATTCTGGAGTGGAAGGAGACTTCAGGACTTCGGGTTTCTGGGGATGTTTTAAAGTTGTAGAAGAACAATGAAGGGTTGAATGCCCAGTGTTCGCGAAAACCAAGAGATACTCCCTGCAACCAGCAACCATGTCATCGACAGGGAGTGACGACCTAGGCCACGATCATGCCATGTCAGATGGTACGAGATGGGTGAAGCTACATGGATGCCAAGTGGAGAAGTGGATGACCATTGGCCAATGACGCTCTGAAAACTTTGGAAGGTTATAACTTTCAAACCAGAGCTCAATTTTGGGCAAGGTTTTAGTCATTGGAAAGCTCTCGATGAGCACAAGACGATGGTGTTCTCATTCGAGGAATACAAGGAGTTGTAGAAAAGTGGAAAATGTATACCCCCATTCATTAAAAGGATACTTAGGGGGTTAGGTGTGTGACAGAGTAGTATCAGAGCAGGCAACAACACTTGGCCTACTTGGACTCATGAAAGAGCGGAAATAAATTCTAATAGAAAAAATTTAAGGGGTAGGGTACCCTACCCTACCCATCTGTAAGAGATTATTTAAGATTTACTACTATAAAGAGTGATAGCTTATTCTATTTTTACATGTTTTAAATATGAAATGCATGTTGATGTTGTATGTGGAATAATGAAGCTAATTTTATCTTACAAAACTTCTCGTGTCAGTTCATAACATTTGAGGATAGCTGACTAACAAAAAATGTCGTTATCGGCACTCAAACAGTTAGTGGTTAACAAGGAAACTAAAGTGTAAAGGATGGTTACATATCATGAGTTTGGAGAAATCTCACATAACAAAGAAGAATATTATGATGAGAGGAGGGTGGTGGAAACCCCTCCAGGTTTAGCTGAAACTATAAGAAGCATTATGGAAGAATTACAAGGTTGTAAGGCAGAAAATGAAAGGTTGATAAAAGAACAGGAAAAACAAACTGAAATTAATGGAGTCCTACTGCAAATCCTATCAGATATACAAAGGCAACTTCAACATGGGCCAACAGCTAGTAATGTAGATGAACATGATACTAAGAAAAACCAATGTCCACCTGATATACAAAAGCATGGCTTTGAAAATAGAAACACGAGAAGATTCACCTCAAAGAAGGCCAGACATCGAACCAAGAAGAAGGTTAACGTCAGGAGTTCACCCAAAGTATCCTATAATGAGGAAACTGACAATTCCAAGGAATTTTCTAGCAGTGAGACTAGTTCACCTTTTCATGGGAGAATAAATAGGAGAAAACAAGCTAAGAGCCATGGCCTGGAGAGTTTAAGAAATTCAAGCCACCCACTTTTGATGGGAGGATTAAGAAGGGGGAAGAAGTAGAATCTTGGCTACTTAGCCTAAAGAAGTACTTCAGAGTCCATGACTACTCTGAAAACTTAAAGGCTTGAATATCCATTTTCAAATTGAATGGAAAGGCCTCCATCTAGTGGGAGGACCTTATAAATGTGAAAGGAATCCATGAGAAGGAGTTGTCATGGAAACAATTTGAGAAATATTTCAAGAATAAGTACCCATCTGAGAGGTACTATGATGAAAATACTAAGGATTTCTATGAACTAAAGTCAGTATAGCTCACCATGGATGAGTATGTCAACAAATTTATTGAGTTTATAAGGTATATACCTTACATCAAGGATGAAAAGACGAAGATACAATGGTTCATTAGTGGACTGCCTCAATATTTTCGGGACAAGATCGAGTTTGATGAACCTAAGACCTTAGAAGACACCATTAGGAAGGCAAGGTACTGCTATGAGCAATACAAGCACAAGGCATAACCTCATAAGCATTAGAAAAAGGAAAGAAAATTGGGATTCAAGAAGAAGGGGTTTAAACTCTCAAGATATAAGAACCATGGGAAAGGCTCCAAGATGAGCCTTCCTACTAAAAGTGTGTATCAACAAAATTTCCCATCTCACAGTGGAAATAAACCCTTGGGATCAACCCCAGAAAAGACTGATAATACAAAGAAAGGACCCTTGAAGAGTTGGGGATGTGAAGAAGAATATTTTTTGAGGGATTGTCCACATAGACAACAAGACAATAGGAGCATCTACAACATCCATAAAGCCACCACAGCCAATGATGTGGCCAGGAGCATGCCACGAATTTATGTACCCTTGGATAATAAACAAGATGATCACCAAGCTTCAATGGTGGAGATGGAAGGTATGATTTTCAACCATCATGTTTCTATTTTGATTGACCCTGGTTCTAAGCATAGACCTCACCTTCTAGCTGGCTTTTCTTCTGTATTGGGTTTCCCATGATACATATTGTGCTCATTTGTTTGGATAGTGTGTTCTTTTGCTTAATCTTTCATTTTCACATTTCAGTTATTTCATTAATTTGACCATTAAGTTAGTGATTATAAATATGAAATTAAAGGAAAATAAACCTACATAATAAAATATTTCAGTATAATACAAGATTTGTTTTGATGAATTGTTCCAGTGGAATATACATGATAGTTTACAGATAAGGAAAGGAAACAAGTGGATGATAATGAAGGAAGGTCATCCATACCTCATTAATAACTACAAAGGTAAGAAAACCATATACTTGATTTCTACTAGTTAGGCTAAGAGGTTGATTAATGGGAGTAAGAAATTTGCAATGTTAATTATAAGACCCGAGGAGGATAAGATTATGGAGATAAAGTTGAATAAGGAGTCAATAACGTAGTCAATCAAAATAAAGACTTGAGTCAAATTCTATGTAGATATGATGCCATGATTGCAGAGACGAGACCAATTGAGCATGACGTTCAACGAATGCTAGAGTCACCATTACCAAATCTTGGTCTAAATCAAACTCTTTTATGGAGAGTGATGAGATAAATAGGCAAATTTGTGAATTTTTATATCAAGGGGTTATCAAGTCTAGTGTGTCCCCTTGTGGATCTCCAATTGTGTTGATTTTAAAGAAAGATAGGGCTTGGCATTTGTGCATTGATTTTCAATCACTCAACAAGATCAACATCAAGAATTGATATCCTTTTCCAAGGATTGATGACTTTCTAAACCAATTGCAAGAAAAAAAGTATGTTCCCAAGATATAGCTTGATTTAGGATACTATCAAGTAAGGATCAAAGAAGAAGATACTTACAAGACCGCTTTAAAAGCAATTGAGGGTTGTTTGAATGGTTTGTAATGTCATTTGGGCTTACTAATTCACCAACCACATTTATGAGGTTGATGAGAGAAGAACTTACACCCTCCATGGACTCTTTTGTACTTGTATACCTATACGATGTATTAGTCTATAACAAGACTTGGGATGAGACTTTAAACTATTTGAGGCAAGTGTTACTCTCAAGGAGAAGAAGTTGCAGTTGAATATGAAGAAGTGTGATTTTTCCAGACAGGTACTTTGATTCTAGGATGATTGATTGGTGTAGATTGACTTAGAATCAACCCATCCATAGTGTAAACCATTCAAAAGTATTTAGGTTCATGGATCTCATTAAGGTCAGAAGTTTCATCAATTCTTGTCAATATTTGCAGAAGTTTATTTCACATTTCTCAAATATTACTATATCATTATCTTCCTTGAAAAGAGTAGAGAGCAAGTTTCTTTGGAAAAGGGAATAAGAAGGGGCCTTCAATATTTTGAAGACTAAGATTGTGAAGCACTTATGTCAAGGATTCCATATATGTAAAATCCTTTTGAGATTGAGATTGATACATTTGGTTATGTTCTCAAGGTAATATTTGTGCAAGAGGGAAGACTAATTACCTATCATTTGGAAAAAATTAGTGGAGTAATCTTAGAGTATCCTACATGTGATGTTAGTCATTCACCAAGCAATGAAGTATTCAAGAGATTACATCCTAATGAAGGAGACGATGATACACATTGAGCATAAGCCATTTCATTTTGGTAATTTTTGTAGACACAAAGGAAGTTGAAACAAACAAAGCAAACTAAGTGGATGTCTTATCTAAAACAGTCTAACATTGTCATCAAGTAAAAGAAGGGGGTTACAAGTAATACTGTTGATTTCTTATCTAGAACACCGAGGTTTGTGGAAATTCTCACAACCATCGTGTAACTACTACCTTTTTCATCTGAAGATATGTGGTTTTAGTATGAAGAGGATAGAGGATTTGATTCAATTGTACAAGTAGAATTACATCAGGGAATGAAGAAGCATGGATACTATTTGAGGAATGGATTGTTGTGTAAGGATGATAAGTTGTGTATACCACCTGGAGAGTGTAGAACCATGTTGTTAAGAGAATCCCATGGTTCCATAGTTTTTGGACATTAGAGCCATAAAGACCTTGTCTAACTTACATAAGTATTTATGTTGCAAAAACATGTTGATTGATGTTGCAAAATTCATTCGACCATGTGTGTTTTGTTGTACACCAAAATCAACTAGTAGGAAATTAGGTTTATGTAATTCTTTTCCTATACTGAGTTGACCATGGGAGAGAATTTTGACATATTTCATTGTAGGATTACCAAAGACAAGATAGGTCCATGATTATTATGTAATGTCCCTTACTAGGTTCTATTGTGTTTCTATGCTTGTTGCTGCTAATTTTTTCTTTTTTTACTGGCTTGAGGCTTTTGACAAACACTTCGCAGTAAACCTATCTACTACTGTCACAAAATTCCCCTTTTTGTTGTAGGAATTTAAGTGTATTCCCAGGTGGTGACTTTTGTCAAACACTTTGGTTGTAGGTTCCATTTCCCACTGTAATTATCTTTGTTTCCATTGTTGTATTTTATTGTTTACTGATTTGGTTTCTTGTTATGGTTTGCAAATAGTACACAATATTAGATGTTAATTGAACTCTCTTTATTGCATTATAAATGAAGTACAAGACTACAATAGCTTCAATACACACTACAACAGTAAATAACTTGTCAGATATAATCTGATTTCTAAGTAAATATGACATGTTTACACTACTGAGTACTATGGAGACTCAAATCGACCCCTCCATGAAGAAGACACTATTTATTTGCACAATACAATCTACACAAGGCATATGCAGCCTCGTCCAAAGAGATACGACTCCCCTGCTAAGAAAATACGCCCTCCTACAGTAAATTCGACCCAGCAATGGGATCGCTTCCTCCCAATCAACAAATACTGAACCCCTCAACACTATATTCGACTCAACAACCACAAAAAATGGCCAACAATAAAGATCTTTTCTCCAGCAATGAAATCGCCCACCAAACAGTAGTGAAATTGTCACTCCAGAAAACAAACTCACCCCTTTACTGTCAACTCGGACAATAAGGAGAAAACTCATCCCAATGAGCTAACTCGACCTGTAAAGGAGGTAACTCATTCTCCAAATGAGTAAACTCGGCCCCAACTCTAGGAAATGCATCCACGACACCAAATACTCATCATCAAGCCCAAACTCGTGGTTCTTAAACCAAATTGACCTCTAAAAACAAACATCCCAGTCGTTAAACGATAAAACTCAACCACGATGAAGCACACTGAAGAAATCTAAATGATCTCTCCTCTATGATTGGATAGGGTGGATAGTTTAACCATTGAACCCAGTCCCAAACTCCTCTAGGGTTTTTCGTCCCAAGAGCCAAAGCCACAAGAGCTCTCTCAATTTCATTTTAGAAAATATCAAATGCATAATGAGAGAGGGCACCCTCATTCTGCTTTTATTTCCCCATTTACCCTTTTCAGACCCTTTTCCATTTTAATAAATTAAAGTGACTTTATAAACTCAAGTCACTTAAAACACTTTTTTAAATAATTACTCAATGTTAATTTTGAAATATAACCTTTTCTAACCATGTGACATCAAATAATCACCTTGGCCCCCTTTTCTTTGTTGTCTATAGCCTACGAGAGTCAACTAGGCTACTACACCATCCATCTGGAGTGATCACTTGGAAAGTGACATTGCAGTCCTCCCTTCTTGAGATTGCTTTCCCTCAAGTAACTACAAGCTAGGATGTTGCAAAATTTCCTCACTCTCCCACATGGCATCCCCTACTGGTCAATACCTCCACCTGACACGGTATTCCCTGATCACTCTACACCTCAATCTCCTTCCTCGAATGTCAAAAATCTCCTCGGGAGTCGGTATCATCCGTCGCTTCTCATATAGTGGTGGTAACTCAATGGAAGTGGTAACTTGTGGTACCTGCACCTTCTTGAGGCATG
This sequence comes from Picea abies, assembly GCA_900067695.1. Taxonomy (NCBI): domain Eukaryota; kingdom Viridiplantae; phylum Streptophyta; class Pinopsida; order Pinales; family Pinaceae; genus Picea; species Picea abies. The sequence goes on from CBVK0100650409.1 coordinate 12,677, forward strand.
ACACATGGAAAACACTATGAATCTGGCTACCCTCTGGCAACTCCAGCTCATAAGCTACCTCTCCAACTATCTGGGTCACCCTGCAGGGACCATAGAGTCATGGCCTCATCCTCTCAGTGCCACCTCTCCTCAATGGAAACGATCTATCTAGTTACACCCTCAAGAAAACCATGTTTCCAATCTCGAAACGGTGCTACGCCCTGTGTCTTTCTGCATACATCCTCTGTTGAATCTAAGTGGTATGTAAATTATCATGAGTAGTGTCGCAACAATTCTCACCTAAATGTAACCACTCTATCCATGTCCTCACATAATCATGCAGATACCTCTCAACCCGTTCGTTCACCATCTCTTCCTGACCATCCGATTGAGGGTAGAAACTAATATTAGGAGTCAAACATGTGCCTGCAATTACGAGAAGCTCCTGCCAACATGTGTTATGAAACATGTTGTCACGGACACTGGAAATGACTTTGAATTGCTCATGGACTCTAAACATCTCCCCAAGATATAGTTTTGTCACCCATGCTACCCCATACTCCAAAGAAATCCCTGAGAAGTGTGTGAACTTTGATAACTAGTCAATCCATGCACACGTACAATCTGCGCTCTGCACCCTCAATAAATCTATGATGCAATCTAACAACATGCCCTCCCACCTTGGCCCAAAAACGGGAAAAGACTACGTCAACCCTGCTAGATGAGTGTGCCCCGACCTTCTCTGTTGACAAGTCGTACACTCCCCCATATTTGATGCAGGAGCATCGTCAGCAAAGCCCATGTGGAGGGACAACTCAGCGCCATAGTGCACCTTTTTAAATTAATCGAAATCTAAAAGTTGGTGTTTATTCTGCAGATCTGTTTTGAACGGATGATTGAATAAGAGTGAAATGCTCGAAAACTGAATGATCGTGAGAGTTATGGGAGTTTCACTCTCGGTCTTGAATGTAACGGAGCTTGAGTAGTTGTTAGTTGTTACTTCGATAGGAGAGGTAGTCGAAGGGAACCCTAGGAACCTTTTTGTATATGTAGATTCATGGCATGCCCAAATGAGGTTGTTGGAGGAGTATTGTCATTGAATAGGAAGTAGAATAGTTTTTTTTGAGAGAGATGAGACTCGGTTACAGTCCAGCCTGCACATATTGTAATCAAACATTCATCTTAATAGAAAGAGAACAGTTTTTCTTGCATATGAAATTTTTGTGTGTTTATGTATTTGCATTCATTGTTATGCTTTTATATGCCGTTCATGTTTTGAATGTATGAACTGGTGAAGAATTGAATAAGTTTCAATTGCTTCTCTTCTTTGAGTTTTTGAGTGCAAGGTGTGCACACAGTCTGCAAGGAGTTCGTAGACGGAGTCTGTTTCGACTCAGAAGCTCAGAAGAGATAGCGTGGACTTTCCCTTTGCAAGGAGTTCAGAGTGACTGCTACAAGGCATGCATAGTTGTCCGCAAGAATCCAAACTTGCATAAGAATCTGTTGCAAGGAGTGCACAGATCCGAATTTCGACTAAGTGTCGAAGTGACTCCTTAAGAAGTCAAGAGAGTAGAAGATGAGAAATCTCAAAAGAGATAGTGCTTTCCAAAAGTCTAGGAGAGGTCCAAGAGACAGACTCATAGGAGGAACAAAGGCCAAGGCCTTTGGATACTTAGAAAATATTCTAAGTCAGAGGAAGTTGGAAGCTCAGGAGGGAGAGCGATAGTGGTCATTGGATCATTGATTCAGAGGACCAACAATTGTCCAATCAAATCAAGGTGCGCGAGCCTTATCATTTTGCACACGCAAGAGAGGGAACGCGTCAAAGTTCCGAAGTCCCGAAGAAATTTGGGATCGTCCGATCATCCGAAGTAAATCTCAAGCGTCAGATCGTTTGAAATAGATCTGAACCGTCAGATCTGAATAATAGGTGGCACGAATATGTAGATCTCGGGTAAAGACCCAAAGTAAACGTCAATCGTCCGATTCAGAGGGCAGGTGGCATAAATCCATGGGCT
>CBVK0100650414.1:0-12970 GCA_900067695.1 Picea abies
GACTCAACTTTCATGGTGTTATGATGTTTACTGTTTACATATGTTGAATGATATGCTTACAGTTGGTTTATTCTCTTTGTTATGCGTTTGTTATGATGCTATGCTATGTTGAATTTATGATTTCATGTTGAATGTATGAAGTCTGAGAGAGAAAGAGAATGTGTTTCAATTGTTTCTCTTCCTGAGAGAAGTTCTTGCAAGGAGTGCAGTGAAACATCCACAAGGTGTGCATTGACAAGGGTTCTGAGTTTTATCTTAGAAAGCTCAGGAGGGATATTGTTGTTCTCATTCCAACAGAAGTGCAGGTGAAGCACAAAAGCCGTGCAAGGTGTGCACAGGCTAGTTGAGGCCTTAGAACTTATCAACTAAGGTCGAAGAGTGAAAGAATGATGTTGTAGAAAGTGCACAGATTCGAAAGATCAAATACCCAGGAGTATTTGAAAGATTTCTGCAAGGAGTGTGTGCAAGAGTCATTTTAGAGACTTGAGTTTACAAGTTAAAGCTCAGGAGGGATAACACCTTTGAACACTTCAAAGGAGGATGAAGATCGAAATATTTCAAAGGGAGACAAGGAAGCAAAATTATCGCACAGAAGGGTAAGTTTCGGGGAAAGAACATTGGTTCGGTTCATCGAGATTCAGAGGAAGGAATCGAACGATCAATATTCTCAATGGAGAATTCATGAAGTTGCGAGGACCATAGGATTTGGAGAAGTTGCAGGGTGGATAAGGGTTGGATGAACCCATTTTGTTGGTGTCGAGGATCAATGGGGACTGTCGATCGTGGTTAGTTTAGGTCGTCAGATCATTTCGCGAACTCGAGGTTCGTAAGTCTGGAGGTGGAGGACTAAACTCTTGGAGTCGTGAAGTTCCAAGTTGCGAGAAGGGAGGAAGAGATCCAGACCGTTGGATCCAAGCCATGGGAGAATTGTCAGATCTGAATCTTCGTGGGTATCGCATATCGTGAGTTTGGAGGATAGACCAAATCCTTCGGTCATGCAAAGTCCCAAAAAATGAGAAGTACGAGAGATCGTCGAGATCGGAACCTCTTCGCTATATCGTGTATCAGGGTTTTGGAGGTTGGGAGGAATCAATTTCGACTACAGAAGTTGCGAAGGGTGAGGGACAAGGTCTCGGGTGAACACGTGGCACGTCCATCAAGTGGGGACCGCGTGGTTGATAGGTGGACACTCGTCGCCTGGGAGGGGGTCAACACCCTGTTGACTTCTCATGGTTCAGGTTATCGTAAGAAATGAGCACAAAGGCTCAAAAAACCGACTCACGAAGTTGTGAGCCATGAGAAGTACTGAAGGAGTCAAATATTCTCTGACTTTCACATCTCAGAGTCTCGTAAAAGAAGGGCCTAGAGGTTCAACCCTTCAAATCACGAACTCGCAAGTTCCAAGTGAGGTTAGTACTTAGCTCTAGCCAGTGGTTATGCATGGAGGGTGCTAACAAGGAGGAGCCATATCCCATCGCATGTCAGTTATTGGTGTTTGGTGAAGAAAATTTGAGGGTCTTCGACTTGCGAACATGCGACTTGCGAAACGCATTTGTGCAAGGACCAGGTCGTGGTCGTATGGAAGTGTAAGGCTCACACTTGGAGTTAAGGTGGACAGGGCAGGTTTTTTAGGAAGGACCTGTGGATACACTCTTATGTGTGTAAGAATTTCCCATAGGGAAATTGAAGAGTCAATTTGACTAAGAGGTGAATTAGAATGATCCTATGCGGATCTCAGCCCGAGGGTTGGGGGTCTGCATCAGTTAGCACCACAATTATGTGTCAATTGATGTAGTCTACAACATGGTTGGTGTTTCCCTTCTTATACTTGTTGTTCAAGTGGAATGTTTGCAGATACGTGGACCACTTCTGATGGCAGTCATTAGGTAACTTTCCTTGTTTTTTCATGAATTGCATAGGCTTGTGATTCATGTGGATTATGATTTTCTTTCCTAGAATTTAATGCTTCCACTGTCGACATGCCTACACAATGGAGTACATATCATTTTCTTAGGTGGGGTATCTGCAAACAACATCGAATAATGTTTCATTGTGATAGGCTAGTGGATTCCCATAGTGAGTGAGGACTCTGTCGATGACATAATATCAAGAACCTATCTCAATCTCAAATGAATGTCGTAGGTATGGTATAATAAGGATTGGTGTTGAGCAGAGGTGGAATTTGAAATTCTCAAATTAATTTTGTTGTACCACAACCCAAACAAACTTATCCTTGGATCCACCCTTAGTCACTTGGATTAGGGCCCAAGAGATATGAGAGAACCCCAACAGAAACCTGTAGTAGAAGTTGGAGAGGCCAAAAAAGTTACAGAGCTCAGTTAGTTTCTTAGAGGCTGATGAATCGTGAATGACTTGGATATTTTTGGACCCACATGCACACCCTACTCATCTATGATGCATCCCAAATATTGGATTCTCTTTATGTTGAAGGAACACTTCTCCAAATTGGCATATAACTTGTTTTATCGCAGGGTGTCGAAGACTTATTAAATATGATTCAAATGTTCCTCCGAGGTGTTTCTAAAGATGAGGATGTCATCCGGATATACGGCCACAAAGGATTTTTTGAATGTTTGCGATATATAATACATCATCCACATGAATTTCATCAGAGCATTAGTGAATCCAAAAGGAATAACCATCCATACAATTGTTTTCTCAATTGACACCTAGTAGTAGCCCGACTTCACATCAATATTACTAAAAAATTTGCTGCCCTTGAGATGATCTAGAAGACAATCAATTTAGGGGATTGGGTACTAATTTTTTACTGTGATCTTGTTCAAGGCTATGTAATTAGCACAAATTCACCATGTCTTGTCCTTCTTCTATAACGAGAAAATTGGGCTCTTGTAAGTTGAGGATATTTGTCTAATGTGTCCCTTCAAAATTATCTCTTAGATCTGGTATTTGATTTCTTCATTATCCATAATAGAGCACCTATATACAGGTCCATTAGGTAGAGTATCATCAGGTGTCAAATAAATTTATTTATTTACCTAATGGTGCAAAGAAACCCCAACATGTGAGGAAAATATGTCTTTGTTCTCTTATATTATCGTTTCCACCTACTTATGCTATGTAGAGAGAACACATACAATGGTTTTGGTGGTTGTAGTGACCTTCCATTCACCCTTCGACTACACCATAAAGAGGACAAATCTCCCATCCTAATATACCACCTTTTTGCAGTACTTCATAGAGATAAAAGAGATCACAATAGTTAGGACTTGCAGTACTTGTAGAGTTGACCATCCAAAGTAATAATGAAACTACATGAACTAGATGCATAAACAACATGACACTTCCACATATATGGTTGTCCTAAAATAACATCAAACACTTCAAGGGGGTAAAGATTGCACAATACCTCATCTTTGAAGTGTTTGATGCCATAGTGGAGGTTACATTATTAGTTAATTCATATGGTGACACTGGGTTCTACATCAATGAGCCATTTTCCCTTATCCAATTTCTAATTAGAGTCTGATTCGGCATCAGAATCTAAGGATTTCTTCTCATCCAACAATGATCTTTGGAGAGAAATTCATCAATGTTTTTCCAAGGGAGTTTGTGGAACTTCCATCACTTTTTTATGTCCTTCTTTGAGTTCCCATTATCCTTCTTTTCTTATGGCCTGGAATAATTGTCCTAGGGCTGGCCCTCCTTTCTTTAGGATTTAGGGACACCTTTTCCATGCTTCTATGGCGATGTATTTGTAGAATTGAAATCTCACTTATTCTTTTGCTTGAATGTTTTCTCGATCTTGAAAAAATATTGGAAACCAACTCCTAGTGAGGAGATGTCCAGGAACTCCATATCTATTTGGATGTACCTATGTAGGGAAATATGGTAATTCAAAACCATTTGTTGCTTGGAGTCCTTAATCCATAGATTTCCATGTAAGGTATGGAATATGTTGGTGTACTTCGAAACTGTCTAGTCTCTCTTATGACACAGAGTTTTCCATCTCATGTATTGGTTATCATAGTTTCCAATAGGGTAGTATCTCTCCTTGAGGGAATAAAAAAAATATTCCCAAGTGAGTCCTAGCCCAAACAATGCAGACTCATCTTTGACATGTTGCTCACAATATGTCTCCCACCAATATTTGACATGGGGAAGGGATTTAAGGAGTGAAAAGGTAATTTTTCACTGTTGGAAAAAAATTGGATAGAGAAATAAGCCTCTAGTAGACTAAACCATTTTTCCAAAGTGTCAACATCTATCTAACCTTCAAATAAAGGAATATCAAATTTAACTTTTAACTTAAAGGTTGTCTCACCTCCAAAATGACTACTAGTTGAAGGTGCCTATGTTGTTGTTGGCAACCGTTGAAGGAGCTGGGTGAAATTATTCATCATCACATTCCTCTATCGCAAGAGGGATTATTTGAAGAATAATTTGATAAGGTCTCCTACTTCATTGTCTCTCTTTTATTTTTCCATGGGATGATTCTTGGGACGGTGAGAGTGTTCTTCCCCAACCTCAACCATTTCAAGACCCAACTCTTGATAGCTTCACCTCGTCGAAGACATGTACAAAGAAAAAAAAATATCAGATTGCTCTAATACCACTAGTCCAAATTATATTGAGAACGACATTGAGGAAGAGATATAACAAGGAAACACACAAATATATTGCAATAAACAAAATAATAGAGTTAATTTTAGATTCCATTGATGATTGTTTGGAATAACTAAGACTGTAAAATGCAAAGCATACAAGCTACCTAGAAAAGTGGTAGATTGTCCTTGAAGAGAGAGATGTGTCAACTATGCTCATTCGTAAGAAGATGATTAGAAAGAGTCCAAAAAGGCCTTTTAACATAAAAGTCAATGAGAAAATTATAAATATCCAAAACCCTAACCCCAAAAGATGAAACACCAAAAGTTTTGTGGGCCTGAATGTGGTTAGTTGATATGTCAAATTCCCAAAGGCATAACTTTTTCATACAATCTCCATTTGGGGCACTTGACACCCTGTCAGAAAGATTTAGCCAATAAGTAAACATTCTAAGAAACCTAGCATTTTCTTATGGCTACATGGCATGAACTTCTATACCAAAAAAACATATTTTAGAGCCTCAAAACACTGCCCGATGTTTGGGACCCGAAAAAATGTAGACAAAAATTGAAGATGTGAAACCATTATAAATTGGCAGAACATGTGGGTGGCCATCAGTATCTACCTCTATCATCTTGGAATATTACTAGTGCTCCTTCTACTTGGAACTACTTGCTTTCCGTTTCTTGTGGCCTATGTTTTCTAGATACTATGCCTATACACATGCCTCATCCATTATCCTTGTCTTGAAGAGAATAAACTACTTTCATAGATGATTGTGCAAACCCCCTAGATACTTGAGGAGTACATATGGGTTCTTGGAAATGATACCCAACATGATGACCATTTTTCTGAACTTAGTGGTGTAATCCTACACACTCTTCCACTGCCACTTCTTGAAGTCATGCCATCGGATCCATTAGTTCTCTACATACCCGATAGGGTAAAATTTGGACCTGCCGAGGGATTTGAAGCCCTCACAGATAGTTATCAATGGATCACCCTCCAGCCTAAGTGTTTCCATATGGCTTTCCTACTAGGTTGAAGCATGGCCCTATAACTTCAATTTAGAAAATGAAATATTTTTCTCTTCATCTATATGGTGGATGCTAAAATAAACCTCTAGTTGTTAAAACCAATGATTATGTTTTAATGCATCAATCTCACCTTGGTATGGATTTATGTTCACTTTCTCTTCCATATTGAATATAAACTGTGAAGAGTTAACAACACTTGAACTCAACTTCTCTTTCTTGGGTTCTTTCCATAACTCCTTTCCTAGGTCCTTACAATCTCTCAATTTCCCCTCCAACCTGATCTCTGAGTTAGAGCCTCCTTAACCTCCAAATGGATTGATCTTGATTGCTAGAGTTGTCGTGAGGAGCTTCATATTGTAGTAGATATCAGTGACATATGCTTCCAACCTCTCAAATTTATCTTCTGGTGGATTTTGAGGGTTGTTACGAATAGACACGTCTTCCATGGATAGGATTGTATGAGTGTCCTCTTAAACCATTTTATAGATACTTGAAACTTTCCACAAATACCCAAATAAATCCTACTCTGATACCAATATGATATGTAAAATACCGTGGGTATTCCATTGGAACATTTTGTCACAACAAATCTCATCAATAAAACTGAAATCTACGTATGAAGATTAAATTTGTTTATATTCCAAAATATTTAGTACTGATTTTTTTCTTATGCATGAAAGAGTTAAAATTTAGAAAATATATAAAATTAAAACAAATCACACACCATCCTCAAAATAACAAAAATAATTTCTCAAGGAAACCCTTACCGGAGAAAATTCATCTAGAAGGTGAGGTTGCTTTGTTCTCTTTTCTCTAGTATGAAAATAATGCAAGTACAAAGGAGAAGACACTCTCTTTGGAGTCACCTAAAAACTGTCACCTGTTAGGATGCTACATAAAATTAACCCCCTATATTATTCTCTGTAATTTCCCACTCTCACTTGTTCTACTCTACTATGGAGCAAAATACAATAACATTGAATGGAACCTAGTGGCCTAGTATTTAACATAGCTCGATAACCATCTAGGGGTAGGGTTTTAAATTCCTCAACCCTCAATTTTGATAGGGTGTTGTACCTTCTATATTTTTCTTAGAAAATCCACTCTATGGATATCCACACATGTTTAAGTAATGGAGGTTGATCTGGCATCCATTCGCACCATGGTGATCAATATGGTAGATCAACTTGCAGGAGACATAAGTTTCACATACAAAATCTAATTGAGGAAATTATTGCACCATTGGAAAGGTCTCAATGCATATAATATAGGAAGTGGATCCATAGTAATATTTGGACCATAAAATAGTCTTTTCTTTATGCCTCAAAATGGATCCACAGTACTTTAGATGTTTTTTTGGACCGAAATTTCAAAATTTGGACCAGTTTCTAAAATGTCTCTAGAGGTTGATTCCTCCATTTTTTTTTCACCCATAAAGCATCAATATAGAAGACAAATAATGTAATGATTCAATCCAAATAATACTATGTAATATTTCCTTATTCGGTTCTAACAAAACTCTATCTCCCACTTTGAATGATTTCTCAGTTTTGTGTTGTTGATGTTGGTCCTTACACTTTTCCTGTGATTTCATCGATGTCTCATGTACTTGCAAATCAATTTTCCTAATATTTTAAAAACAATTATCCCTTTAAATGATTCTCTTATGACATATTCCCTCGACCCTCCTTTTTTCTATAGAAAACATCCAAGGGCGAAGGTCACACATACCCAAAGCTAGTTTCAAAAGGGTAATTACTGGTAGAAGTGTTAATTACTATGTTACAAGAGTGTCGAATGCAGATAAATTTTCCATCCCATGTTTTTTGGTGTTTTTTATGGTAACCCCTCAAAATTTGTACCAATGTTAGCTCACTACTTTTGTCTTCCCATATTTCTTTGGGTGGAATATTGTAGATCCATTCAACTTCGTTTCCATCTTCTCCCAAAGTGTTGTCCAAAGGGCACTAAGAATATAGTATCTGTATCTAAGAGGATGATCTTTAGTATCCCAAAGTGAACCTATACCTATTCAAAGAACATGATTGATATCTATTGTGCTTCGATGGTATGTTTACAAGGCATAATAATGCACATCTTGTTGATCTTATAAACTACCACAAACATGTCATGTTCCTTCGTAGTTGTCAACAAAACACTAACAAAATACATGGAAATTATTTCCTAGGGTCAAGTGGGTATACAAAAGGGATGGTATAAACCTTACTTCATATTACTAAGAATTCTAGTACAACAAAGCATGCATCCTATAATATACCATGCCACATCTTCTTGCATTCTCAACCAATACACATACCTTTGTAAATTGGCAACTATCTTCCCTACAAAAAAAAATTGTACAACCTTGGATGTGTGAGCCTCTTTGATAAGATATAATATTTTACTTTTTGAAACACAAAACTTGTCTATATTGTAGAGAAACCCATTCTAGAGATGATATGAATCCTTAATGTCACCTTATTTTAGAGGAATTTGGGCTCGTAGTTCTTGAAACAACTATTTAAGTTTCTCATCTTGTATGTACATATCTTTGTATGAATCATGGGTGAAAGGATCCATGTGCATAAGAGTTTAAAAAGATATAGTCATAGATGTGGGTGGCATTGAAAGAATGTTTGTCAACTTATTAGTTCTACGCTTCTTATACTTGATGATTATATGAAACTATTGCCAAAAAACCATCCACTTGTAATATATGGTTTCTTGAAGACTACTGAGGGCCTGGAGATATTGTAATGGCTAGTGATTAGTGTGGATAATGATTGATAGTTCTTCCACTTCTTAACAACTTGAAACAAGGCATAAAGTTCCTTATCATATGTTAAGCCATAGAAAATTCCCCATGTTAAGTATAAAACCCCTTATTAATACATAGATAATGAATTAATACATTTCTTGATATAGATTATATTGAGAATGAAATGAAGGTAGAGATATAACAAGGAAACAAATAGATATATTCCAAGAAACAAAATAATACCATTAACTCAAATTTTATTAATGAATGGAATACAAAAGACTGTAAAATGAAAAACACACAAACTAGCTAGAATGGTGGTAGCTTATTCCTGAATAAATAGATGTGTTGGCTATGCTCATTCACAAGAATTTGATCACAAAGAGGCGAAAAAGGCCTTTTAACATAAAGCATCGATGATGGATTTCTGAGCAAGGAGTTATTCCCTCTAGAAGTAAACTGGTGCCAAAATTTTACCTTGACTGTTTCAACTGTAAATTTCTCATATGAGCTCTATTTTGTGCTTGAAGTATCTCATTGGATAGTTATCTCCAAGTTCTTTTATTTGAGTTGTAGAACCATAGTGTACCTTGGTACACTCTTCTATTATGGGTTTTGATTGCCTAAAAAACGTCGTTCAGGGCCTCAAAATTGCCCTGCAAGTTTATGACCTTCAAAATCCTGAAAAATTCATAGAAAATTGATTGTTCTACTACTGTAATAGCCTTTAAATATGATCTCTTGATCTCAAATTAGGTGAAACCCGAGTCGTAGATCCACTAATCCTTTCCAAACCCCGCAGATCAATGATTCTCTTTGGCAAGCTGAAATGGCTTGAAAATATCCTCGACGCTAGACCATAGACCATCAACCATTCATCATTTCTCTTAGAAACCACTCACAACACATTGCTAAACCGATCGACTTGACCATTTTCCATCAACCATCAATGAATTTCATTAGCGTAGGAAAACTCCTTACCAATTTGAATGACCCATCCATCGACCATCGTCCATTTCTTGGATGATGTGGCAGCTATTGACGTGGAATGATACGTGGATGCTGACATGGCATGACATGCAGACTCTAACATGGAATTCTGGATGTTGTGGCATGACACATCCTCCTTTTTTCTTCATTGAGCATCGACAACTTCTTTGGGGTGAACCAACACTTCGCCAATTCAACCAACACCTTACCATCGACCATTGACTATCGACGCTTTCTCTTGTGTGATAAAACACTTCTTTGGATCGATCGACACCCGACTATCGATCATTAGCGATTTCCGTTGGTGACTAAAATAGGGCCTAAGCTGGGTTAATTAGTCAGGATCCAATGTCATGAGTGTTTAAAATGAGACAAAGAAATATTAAAAATTTCTAACCTTCAGAGTACACCAAAATCCAAGCTATATTAATCAAGAATTTGATGTGAAACAAGGTGGAGGTCATAGAAAAGAGACTATTACATGCATTGAACAATGACCAGACAATCAATCTTTTATAGATGTCATCATACCTACAAAAAAATTGTCAAAATATCTAACTTTCGTCGAACTTTCGACGCTCATTGACAACGTCAAAGATGACTAAGTCAATGACCATTAAGCACTTTCAAACCCCCATCTAGTTTTTTCAAGATCCATAAACTTTGTCGGTATATCGATGAACGTTCATCGGCTTATGTTGAAGTGCGTCGATATATCAATGTACTTTAGTCAATATATCGATGAACATTTGTCACAAGAGAACGAAACCATGTCGATATATGGACTCCCTCTCATCGCAAAAGCGACGACGAAAAAAATATGTTGAAAGTACAATGAACATTGGGGAGCCTCAAAAAAATGATTGAAATTGCAGTAATTTGCGACAATACAATTAATTTTACCCATATCGTCATAACATTTTGTCAAATTTTGACCCCATATGTATTAATGGTGTTTGTTCCAGCTCCAAGCTCTCTTTTCTACTCTCTACTTGTTGTTCATGCAAAACATTGACTGTCTAAAAATTGTTGTAGCTGCCCATATGAAATTTCCTCTCTTTGGATTACTTTCTTGACTCACACACTTCCCCAAGTTGATTGTACTTAGCCCCCATGCTCCCAATAACTATGGGATGTGACTTCTCACACCCACCCTCTGACATGCATTCAATGATTGGATTTGGGGACACTCAATAAAAAAGTAGCATTTAATACATAATCATAATAAAATTCAGGAATGTGGGTGGAATTAATAGACATGGGTAATTCCCCCTTGGACCCCTCTTAGACATTCTCCTAGACCCTCCCTTCTCTTGTGGATTAATTCAACCCCCTTCTTTGTCCATATCCCCTTAGTAGATGACATCACATTTTATTATTTAAACTTAGAAATGCAATTCACATATACATCGCTTGGATGTAGCCACACATTATATCTACATTAAACATTAATTAAAATAGGGATGTTACACTTCATCAACTACAACAACCAATAGAGGTTCACTTATGCCCCATGGATTTATAGAACTCACAAAATGAGGTATGTGTACTATTCTGATACTTTTGTAGAGTTGGGAAATAGGGAGGTACATGGCCCCATTGTCTACAAATCTTGCACCATTCCATCTATGACCTAGTAGGAAATGGGTTTGGCATGCCCATCGTCATGTAATTTCCCAACATAGGACACTCATTTCGATAGTGACCTTTTGCGTGACACAAGATGCACCAAATATTTTCACACACTTCTTTCCCCTTTTCCACATCTTGCAATTACATGGTGAGGTTCACAAGTTGAGATTGCACCTGCGCTAATCCTATAGACATATCACCACCTTCCGATGTAGACTCTAGGTGCATTGCAATATCTACGATTTCATATTGAGTCATCACTTTCTGTTAGGTGAGTAGGACCCAAATATGATGGAGGAGTCCAACAATAAACCACTCTCTATGCTGGACATATTATATTTGAAAGGTCAATATGTCCAACAAGATCTTGAACCGCTAGTCACAACCCCACATGGTTTCTCCAACTTATTGCTTGATATCCTTAATCTTGGTTATACATTGTGTCTCTTACTTAGGTTTCTATAATTCTCTAAGGAGATCTCTCTTTATCTCTGTAAGGGACCTTGCATGTCCCACTGGAGCAGTAACTTTATAATTCATGTACCATGTCAGAGCTCTATATATGAATGTAGTCTCTAACTGCATGATCTTAGACGCCTTAAATGTGACTCACTCCACAAACTAGATGGCTTCACAAGTGAACCCATGTTGTTCTCCATCATCTCTTCCCATCCCATTAAACACGAGAACAATCTTGTTTCGCCATATTTGAACTGAAACTTTATCTTCCCGACTAATTGCTACTGGTTACTACTAGTATTGACAAACTTTCTTGCAAAGTTTTGCTGACTTCAGTTTCTACTCCACTTATATATTCTTTCTGTCTCTCCTGGAATTTCTTCTTTGCTTCTTTCTTCTTAGTTAGAAATGCATGAGGGGGGTGGTTCAAAGAGGGGGTTCCTCCATATTATCTCATCTTCTTTGGTGATGGATCCAAAATAGATTCTTATCTTGAGATGTGCGATCCTACTTCCAACAACCAATATCTCTTCACTTTCTTGGAGTGTGCTTTCATCACTATCTTCTGTGCCATCGATGCTATTACTTTGCACCTCATATTCCTTTGATTCACTACATCTCTCATTAGCCAAGGGATTTGACCTTGTTCTCTACAACTATGCTACTACTTCCTCTGATATCCTCTCTTGATACCTCATTCTCGACGCCACGTCTCTTTGACGACCTCTCTTCTTTTGCGCTTCTCTCTGGCACAAATCTTTCTCATGTAGACCCTTTTGGCATGGCTCCTCTTCTCTTCATCTTAGATATTTCCCCCACCCTAGTCGATTTTATTTGGTACAAAGGCGGTTTACCCAGTTGGGGGATGCACTTACCTGGCAGCCAGTTTTTGGAAGCTTGCGCGGCTTCTCTCTGGCACAAATCTTTCTCATGTAGACCCTTTTGGCATGGCTCCTCTTCTCTTCATCTTAGATATTGCTAATTTTTTGTTGCCCCTTGATCTCCCTTCCTTGATTTTGTACATGACTCACTTCCTTGGCTCGACTCTTCTTGCATATCACTCAACTCTTCTTCTTCTTTGCTATTCTAGATCCATTCTCTCTTCATATTATCTCATATTCTTCCCTCGTCTTTTCATCCCCACTTCCATGTAGGGGGTTTACACTACCATCCTATCGGGCTCCATGCACATTAGCCCCTTCTCCACAAACAACATCTTGATCATAAGTGGGATCTCATCTAACAATCTTCTTCGAGGGCCAGCTAGAAACTTTCTTTTGGCACTACTAAAATATTTGTTGCATTCAATTGCAAACTCAACGATATATCCTTCTTTAACTCATTCAAACCAGAAACCAATGGCTTTGGCCCACATATTGTCCAAATATTTCAAATGAGTTACCTCTTCTTGGTCCCAAACCAACGGTTCTTGGGCTCGCCACACAGAGTTAATATATATCTGTCTCTTTACCCATTCATGCAATAAACAAGGAAACTCAACAAAGAA